>PVKM010004275.1:0-52940 GCA_004027735.1 Carollia perspicillata
GGGGGGGAGTGGTGGGGGGAAATGGAGACAACTTTACTTGAACAACAATAAAAAATAGAGATTTCCTTATTATGTTTTATTGTTTGTTGGTTGGTTTAGCTTGCTTTTAAATAATTTTATTTTGTTTTTTCAAAAATATAACACTGAAATATTAATATATAATTAAATGATGTAGGAATTTTTCAAAAAACAATTATTAGTTTGAGCTGTGTTTTGACAGCAGAAACCAGGAGCCACAGTTTAAACACAAACACACACACACAAAATGAGAGGTGGTCCAACATCCAAAAATTATTTCTAGGTGCTGAGATAACAATAGAAATGTAGGTCCCAAACATTAATATATGTTGTAGTCATCCGATAAAGAAAACAGAACTTTAAGATATTACTAGAATTGTAGGCACCACCGGTCTATTATAAAGCATGCATGCACTTCTCCAATAGTTGAAACCAAGATCATTAACAAGTGTACCAATATGCTTCTCTTAAACAGCCATTTGGCAGGCTGAGATGTGACTCATTTATGTTCCTGTCAATTAAAATACAAACTCACTACATTACTTCTTTTGAAGAACTGTTAGTATAAGGCAGGTCTCTTCAAAAGGCAGTTAAGTTTCCAGTATATTAAAAGGGAGTTTACAAAAAGATAGATCTGTGGCAAATATTCATAAGAATAGCACAACAGTAGAGCTTCGAAGCAGAAAACATTTAAAATGTGTGACCAATGTTTTCTTGAAAATTACTCTAAAACTAGGCAACCAAAAATATAAGTATTATGTCTACAGTCTAGAGATGTAAAGATTTTCCATAAAAATGAATGAGCACAACACACATAGATTCTGCAAGCATAGCAAAATCTGAAACTAAAAATATTGTTTTAGCTGGTAAAAACATTTTTTATATGTAAGTGAATTATGGTGAGTTTCCTAACTGCCTGAAATGAATACTGAATTGAAACAAAAAAAAAACCCTGTAAAACTTGTATGTATAAATGAGAAGACTAGAATAAGAAGTACAAAGGAAAAAAATAAATGAACACAGTAAACTACCCAAAGAAACGAAGTAAGTATAATTTGTAGGAGACATAATGCTTTTGTTATACCCGGAAAAATCTAGAGACCCAAAGGTTCTATTCTAGGTCTTGATAAGGAGCTCTGTCTATAAAATTCTTTAACCAGTCCATAAATTTTACTGCCTCTGAAATAGGGCAATATCTTAACTCATAAATCACGGTGTCCAGAAGGAAGCATTACCTGGGCTTGGTTATAAAAGTGACTCTTCAGCTTCAGAACAAGGAACACTAGTTCACAGCCACATTGTTAATTCCGGGGTTCACTCCACTCACTCCAGGAGACCTAACTTCTATTGCTGGGCAATACTTTTCCAGAACAGAAGTCTCTAAAAGTACAGGCAGAAGAGAAATCTCTTGACTGTCTAAACTCCTACTGTATTCTCACATTCTATAACAAACATTTTGGAAGCACCAACCCTGCCAAAATCCAGGATACCTGATTAACAGAAGTCCATGAAGGCAAGAGGTGTGTCTGGTTTGGCTTAACCTTTCCTCTCCACCCCAAAGCTGCTGACTCTCAACACACACAAAACCTGTCTTGATACCTTGATCACGAATGGCAATTAATAAACACTGCATCAATGAAGACCTAGTACACTACGACATGCTTGGTGATGATGTTTTTACCCAACATCACCCAAGAATACACATTATTTCATACAATTTAATTTAAGCAAAAATTCTGTACTATTTAACTCGAATGTCTTTACCAATCAAGTCTGTAAACCCAGGAAGGTTAAGAATTATGACATTTGCTTGTATTTTTAAAATATGAACAAAAATCCTCACTTTTTATTTGAAGAATTGTTATGAAAAATGGCTTTTGTTCTTTTGTATCTCAGAGAGTCCCTTAAACACAGCATATACTGAATAAGGATTTAATAACATACGAAGTATCCCACGAAAATATATACGAATGAGTGTAACTCTTCATGTTTTGTTTAAAACAAAACAAAACAAAACATGACACTGACAAAGGTAACACCACAGTTCACCTTTAAAGGGCATGGGTATTTTTTATTTTCTCAAACCTACTGATAAGGCAGGAGGATCTTTATTCCACATATTTACAAATGATTGCACATAATTTTCCAAAATAACTTCATATTATGTGACTTGACTATAAATTGAGACCCTCTTAAAAACACTATATTCAAATTAAAGAGAATTTGATTTAACAAATGGGAATGAAACTACCTACTAAAGACCCTGGGCTAGAGGTTGAGTAAGGTGTGTTCCTGGCCCCTCGGCTCACAGTCTATCTGAAGACTTGCCCCGGTAGTTCAAGGGACAAATCCAGCAACAGCTCCCAAGTCCCTTGACTGCTCACTCAGGAAACTTTTTCATAGTGATAAATACTACACAAATAATTTTTATGACAAGAATAATGAACTGCCTGAAATGAATAATCAAATAAAGGGAAACTGTGGGCAGAAGAGTTTCACTCCCTAATAGAACCACCTCTATCAGGGAGATTGGAAAAGCAAATACAGTTGAACCTCATGATTCATGAATTCTGTACTTGCAAATTCATCTTCTCACTAAAATTTATTTGTCATTCCCAAATTAGTGTGTTTTCAGGATCACTCATGGACATATGCAGAGGGGCAAAAATTTGAGTTACCTGACAGATATACGCATATTTCCAGCTAAAGTCTAGTCAGGTGACGCCCTGCCTAAGTTGCAGCTCGCACTCAGGTCACCAGAGGATGGACATTCAAGCGGGCAGAGCAGTGTACTTGAAACCCTCTTGCTCTAGGCTCAGTTAGATGGTGTCTGAATCTCAACTAGGGAGTCCCCAGGCAAGTGAGTTAACACTATGAACCTTGTTTTTTCTTTTGTAAAATAAAGAAAATAGAATCTATTAAGAAGAGTTGTTTCTAGGGTTTAAGATTACAGTCCATGGGAAGCAGGGGTGTGTGCGCATATGGGTACATATTTCCCCTAGGCCAATGGCACAGTGTTCCCAGCTACTCTATAGAATCCACTACTGCCAATCACAAGAATTGCCTGGATTTTACCTTTTCCAGACACTTTATAAAAGTAGACAAGAAAGGGGTTTGGTAATGAGTAGCCTTATTAGAAATAGACCTACAAGTGTCTATCTCACGGATTTCACACCATTGTTTTAAGATGGGTTTTTCTGCCTTTGTTTTTTTCTTGGCCTTAGATCCCCTAATATTACAGGAGAGGAACATGTACGTCAAACAATTAAGTATGCCAAAAAGCAGCTTTCATAACCAGATTATTTTTGTGGATCCATAATTTATTATAGAACTCATCCCAGTACCTAAAAATTCATTGGGAGTTCTTGTTCTGCTTTAAGATGTAGAAAGTCAAAAGAGAACATTGCTCCAAACTTTACAATGAGAAAACTCCAGATCATCTATAAAATTATACTTTTCTTGAGCCCATCAGAGACCTGAGGTTACAACATACCAAGTAAACAAATCCCAGATTAAAAAAGGCCTCTCAGGAGAAACTAGACACACAAACTATTTCACCATTGATAGAGCACTGGAGAAAGAGGAAGTCACCATAAAACTGGGTTAAGAAGAAAACAGGTAAAATTTTTACGGGTGAGCATGAGCCTCAGTGACACATATATATGATATATAAAACTACGTCAACCTCACCAGACCATTATTTCGCTTTAAAGAAAAGCTTATACTACTAGAAGAGAAGCAAGAAACCCTCTTGGGCTCAGATGAGCAGATAAAAGGCAAAGTGCCCAGGGCTCACCCAAGATTAAGGTTGGATAAGAAGACTGAGAAAATCCCATCCTATTCCCACCACAAGTCCCACATCCAGTAACAAGAAACAGCAGTCTAATGCTGAGGGAAGAGCAAGAGCTCGGAGAAAAACCCCTCTCTCTGGTGCAGACATACAGGAACTCCTAAGAGCTGCCCCGAAAGAGCAGGAGCACTGAGAAAAACCCACCAGGAACACACACTAATAACGAGGTAACCACAGCCCCCATTGGAGGGACTGCAATCTGGTGCACTAAGCGTGACTGTAGCAACAACAAAATCCAAACCCAGCTCAACTACTGGTTGTCTCAACAACACATGCTTAACAGAAGAAGGGGTGTGCCCATTTTCAAGAGTAAGTACTATTTAGTACAATATATGAGGTCTGTCCAGGAGGTATCCAGCCATTTACTATGAAAACTAGAGACATGTATTTAAGAAGATACAACATACAATAAATACTGCAAACAGGACAATGATGCCTCAGTCCCCTTCAAAGTAGGCACCTGTGGACCTCACACAGTTCTCCTAATACACCATTGTCATATTTTCCTGGATCTCATCAACAGTCTGAAATCTCTTTCCTTTCAAAGATGACTTTAGTTTTGGGAAAAACCAGAAGTCACAGGGCACCAAATCGGGGCTGAAAGGGGGCTGAGTCACCTGGGCGATTTGATGTTTCACAAAAAAACTCTTTATGAGATGTGATGCATGAGTGGGTGCATTGTCATGGTGAAGCTGCCAATCATCACTTGCCAGTAGCTGCAGCCTTCTGAATCATCCACATAGTTTCAGCAGAGGAATGTTTAAGCTTAACGCAAAATGTGAATGCGTATTTGTTGCTCCACTTGCTCACTCATTTTGAATGCCACAGCCACCTAGTACGAATGCTCACTAAACAGCATCTGATGTCTACTGTCCCCACTAATAGTACAGTGAAGTCGTCATTGTTCATGCATGTGCATTCCAGTCCCCTCTACTTGACCGCCAGGTTACATCGACCATTCTCATTATATTAATGTCACATAATCATTCTCATTATATTAACAATGGCTGGACTTTTCTGGACACTGTTCCTCTATAATATATTCAACCAAAATTATGAAACACACAAAAAGCAATTAAACTACAACAGACTGTCAAAAATATTAAGTGGCCAACTAATCCAGAATCAGAGATGATTTACATACAGGAAATATTATATAGAAACTTTAAGTATTATTAATATATTAAAGGTTCTAGTGGAAAAGAGTACGATATGCATGAACAGATGGGGGATTGCAGCAGAGAGATGGAACCTACAAAAAGGTCAAATGTAAGAGCTAGAAATAAAAAAATAGATCAGAAATTAATTCCTTAGTTGGGCTTATTAGCAGCAAGGACACAGTAAAGGAAGAGTCAGTAAACATGAAGGTAGGTGAACAGAAATGATTCAAAATGAAACATAAAGGGAAAAAAAGAAAATAAGGGATCCAAGAGCAGTGGGAAAATATTAAATGGTCTAATATGCATACAATTGGAATGCCGGCAGGAGGAGAAATAAGTCATGTGAGGAAAAACATTTATAAAACATATTGCCTGATTAAAAAACATAGCTGGAATAAAAAAATCTTACAACTCAAAAGTAAAAAGACCAAACACAAACAAACAAAAAGGAATAAAAACTGAGCAAAGGATTTGAACAGATACTTCATCAAAGATACTCAAATGGCCAATTAGCACATGAAATGATACAAAACATCATTAGAATTTTCTTAAGGAAATGCAAATTAAAACCATACTTATATATTATCACACAACTATTAGAATGTCTAACATTTAAAAGATGCACTACCAAGCATTGGCAAAGATGTGAAATAACTAGAACTTTCATGGATTGCTACTAGGGAAGTAAAGTTGTAGGCGCACTTTCAAAAATACTTGGACCATTTTTTATGTAGTTAGACACATACTTTGTGATGATGGACTTCCACTCCTAGGTTATTTACCAAATAGGTTAAACAAATGGTTAAAAAATTGTCTTAAGAGAAAAATCACCAGGAGTATATTACTATATCTAGAAAGATAAAAACTATATAGTTTAAGATTGCTCCTGGCCCTGGCCAGTGTGACTCAGTTGGTTGGAGCATCCTTGCATAACCAAAGGTTGAGGATTTGATTCCTAGTCAGGGCACATACCTAGGATGTAGGTTCAATCCCTGGTCCAGGCACATGCGATCCCCAGTCCAGGCACATACAGGAGGTAACCAAATCATCGATCATGTTTTTCTCTCTCCCTTCCTCTCTCCCTCCCTCTCTCTCTAAAAAAGCAATGAAAAAAAAAAATGTCCTCAGTGAGGATAAAAGAAAAGACTGCTCCTGAGTAGGTTTCTCCAATTGGGTTAAATATTCTGTTACAGATAGAAGCTGTAAACACTATAAAGCTTAGCCAATGACATGACCTTCCATTACGATTTCCATCGTAATGCTATAGCAAGAAGAAGCAAAGAAGTGATGTAAACATAGCATGTATGTCAAGTATACCAAAGTAGACAGCTCTGGATCCACTGCTCTGCATGCGCTTATTAAATGATAACTAAGCAACTGTCTTTCCTGTGAAGCTGCTAGAATCCTTCACTCTGTTTGACAGAGTGCAATGCAGTCATGTTAACAAACTTTTTAAGAGTAATTTTTGGGGGTGTGGCCAACAAAGGATGGTGGGTATTTTTCTGATCTTTTCTGTCTTTGCTCATGTGCTAAATTAGCTGCTTTATATTTTGTAAGTCTTGATCAACATTTATTACTTTAGGGACTTGGGCATTCAATTAAAAATCCTAAGAACAAAGAGACTGGTGATTTTGGCTGACTTTTTTCCCTTTCTGGCTGGAATAAGGAAAATTCAGATGATAGTGAAAACAGAGAGACAAAATATTTACTGAACTTTTGATGAAACATCACAACAGCTTGACTTGGGTTTTGATTCTGACATTGGCAAAGCTGAAGTTCACTTCTCAAATCATATAAAACTGTACTCTGATCACAGTATACATAAACAATATATATTCACTTTCGTTTGTAATTAGGGCATTGCTTACCAGTAATCCTAAAGAAGTGATTTCTTTCAGGACTTCCACAATTTATACTAGGAAGCCCTTCTTTACAGCTGAAATTGTTCATAAATTAACTATCGTAATTACTATAATTAATTATCTATGATAATTTTCTTAGGCCCATGCTTCTCAAACTAGAACAGAGCTACTTCTATCACTAAGGACAACAGAAAGTCACAAGATAGAAACTAAGGCATATCTTCAGTGGGTGTCAGGTTTACTCATGTTATTTACAAAGGACTCTTAAAAGCCAGATTTCGTGAGGTACAATTTTCATACAGTAAAATTCACCTTTTGAATGTATAGCTTGAGTTTTGACAAATGAATAAATAACAGATGTATAAAGGCCACCATAATCAAGATTGAGAACATTTCAATCACTCCCAAAAGTTTCTACGTGCCATTTAGAGAAAATCCTCCTCTGCCCTATCTCTGCTGAGCACTGATCTGTTCTCTATTACTACAGCTTTGGCTTTTCTAGAATGTCATAAAAACGGGATCGTACAATGTATATATTAGAGCTGGATTTTTTTCATGGAGCATAAAGCTTTTCATATATGGCCATGCTGCTTTGTATATCAGTAATTTGTTGCTATTTATTGCTGACAAATATTCTATTATATTGGTGTACCATAAGTTATTTATTCCTTTACCAGTTGATGGGTCAGGATTGTCTCCAGTTTTGACTTACTAAGTGAAGCTGTTACAAACATACATTTCCTCTGCTCTTAATACATGCATATGCCTCACTCCCTGAGTTTCTTCAGAACTCTGTTCTCTGGTCATCCACTCAGAAATGCCTTCTCACTCTTCTCCACCTGAAACGGCACTTCCTACCACTCTCTAGTCCCCTAGCTCATTTTATTTCTTCAAACCTCTTAGCATTACCATCATTTATATTATACATTATATTAGAAATAAAGACATACAGAGATCACATTAGTCAATGATCTCCAGAGAATGAGTCAATAGGATATATCTTTTTATGTACATAAGCAACATAGCCAATGTGACATATTCAAAATTTTAGAGCTGAAAACTAGCCCAGTTCAATTATTTACATATCAAGAAAAACAATCCCAAGGTAATGATATAATCTGGTCTCACATTAAGACCACTGCTCCTTTTACTACTCAAATGCAATCTTACTTTCAGAAGCTACTATGCTACTATTATACCTAAAGCAAAAAATATATATATTATGAAAAAGTAAAAAGCATTTTCAATGATAAAAATTATTTTAAATTGCACAGAAATTATGTGGAAAATGGAATTTATACCTAAAGTACAAAGGCTTCCTGAAGATTAACTTTTACTCAGTAAATATTGTTGAACATTGGTATGTGTAGCATTAATCTACATTATTCCAAGATAGAATTACTCATTAAATAAATACTTACTGAGTGCTTATAATAAAGTATGCAAAGCATTGCTTGGAGGTTTAAAAAACTACTATGTTCAATCGCTCAGTTACTTAGAAAATACCAGAGTTAGAATCTTTAACCATTTCACATGACCACAATCTCACATGTCTGAAACAAGTCAGAAAAGAGTGTTTTCCAATATTAGTGTAAACATGCAAATTACAAGGAAACTTTGATGACATGTAAAAAAACCTTGGGACTGAGCCAGGGGACCAGGATCTCTTCTGGGCTATGTAGTCAGCAGTCTCTGGGCAAACCAGCTCACACCTTTGGGCTTCACTAGAAACAGTAAAATGTTTAAATAGTTCTTCCCTATGAATGCAGGTTAGAATCCTTACCTCAGAAGCTATGACATGACAATATGCCATGCCCAGAAGTTGCCTCAGAACTATCCAGTCAAAGGATCTGGAGAAATGCACTGGGAAGTTCATCAGATTACTCGGCTACTGCTCCTTGATCAGTAAACTCAGGGATCTAAGGTTCTTTCTAACTCGAACAGCCTCATTCTGTGAAATTTAGTTTTAATATTTTCTAGCCAGAACAAAAATTTATTTAGAATCCTTTCACTTCCTTTACAGTAATTAAGACTGAATCTAATATTTCAAGAAGTGCAAAGTACACAAAAGCTGACAACAAATACTTAAGGATAAACTGCCTGTAATTTATTTTTTTATTTCCAATATTAAGCCTTAAGCCAGTATAACAAAAAAATGCTAAATAAAATTATTGACTTTGAGTCTAGCAGGGAGCAGGAGTGGTTAAAAGGATATCAAACCCCTGACACCTGCTTTAATGCTTCCCACCCCTATCTTTTTTTTAATGGTTGTTCAAGGACAGTTGTCTACATTTCCCCCCACCCCATATAGCCCCATCTCGCACCCTCAATCCTACCCCCTTTGGCTTTGTCCTTGTGTCCTTTATAGATGTTCCTTGACAACCCTTCCCCCGTTTCCCTCCATTATCCCCTCGCACCTCCCCTCTGGTTACTGTCAGTTTGTTCTTAATTTCAATGTCTCTGGTAATATTTTGCTTGTTTGTTTTGTTGATTAGGTTCTATTTACAGGTGAGATCATTTAGTGTTTGTCTTTTATCACTTGGCGTATTTCACTTACTGTAATGTTCTCCAGTTCCACCCACGCTGTCACAAAGGGTAGGAGCTCCTTCTTTCCTTCTGCTGTGTAGAATTCCATTGTGTAAATGTACCACAGTTTTTTGATCCACTCATTTACTGATGAGCACTAAGGTTGCTTTCAGTACTTGGCTATTGTAACTTGTGCTGCTATGAACATTGTGGTGCATTCTTTTGAATTGGTGTTTCAGAATTGTTAGGGTAGAATCCCAGCAGTGGAACTGCCAGGTCAAAAGGCAGTTCCATTTTTAGTTTTCTGAGTAAATTCCACACTGTTTTCCACAGTTCCCACCCCTATCTTTCAACACAGTTGACTCACTTTGATTTAGAAAAGGCTATGATTTAAAAACATCTCTTGGTAGACCTCTAGGTAGGAAATTTACCTTTTCAAAGGGCATGCTGACATTACTGCTATTAGTTACAGAGATGTGATTATTATGTCTGTGATTTGTTAAAAGGATAAAAAAGTCATTTTTGAACAATTCTGTAGAAGTAGCTCTACACTGGGTGCAGATGTGAGCCTTGCCAAGTTAATAGCGATGTAGGACTACAGGGAGTACTTTGTGTTTCCTTAATTTTTTTCTGATTAGGTCAAAATTATAAGCATATGAAATTTTCCTCATCCACCATTTATAGAACATTTCCCCTCTGTTTTCTATAGAAAAACCTTTCTGCCATCTCCACCAAATGAAATGTTTATGCTCCCTGACTGTTAGCTAAGTCCACAAATACCTGGTAGGTACAATTTCACATATATGATAGGTGAGCTCAGGGGATTTGGAAGTAGCCCAAGTACCACCAGTAGATGAGTGAATAAAAAAGCTGGGGTGTATTTACACAATGAAATACTATTTGGCTATAAAAAAGAAGGAAATCTTACCCTTTGCAATAGAATGGATGGACCTGGGCAGCATTATGCTAAGTGAAATAAGCCAGTTAGAGAAAGACCTTCATATGTGAAATCTCATGAACAAAATAAACTAACAAACAAAATAGAAAGAGATGGGCAGCTGCCAGAAGGGAGGGTTGGCAGGGGGCTGGGTGAAAAAAGTGAAAGGGTTACACACACAAAAAAAACCCCCCTAGACACAGCCAACAGAACGGTGATTACTACAGGGAAAAGGGGGTAGAGGGAGAATGAAGAGGGCAAAGAGGGGAGAAATGGTGATGGAAGGAGACTTGAATTGGGATCGTGAACACACAAATATGCATTATAGAATTGTACACACGAAACCTACATAATTTTATTAACCAATGCCACCCCAATACATTCAATGAAATAGTAAAAGAAAAATTCTCTTTAAGGGAACTGCAGTACATCTATGCCATTTATCATAAACTTTAACAGGTATACTAATACATCACCATTACCTCTCAAAGGTGTATTAGTACAGCATCACTACAAAGAAAAACTTGTGCTTGGGTTAGTTTTCCTTTTGTTTTTATTTTATTGTCTTTTATCATTTGAACCCAGAATTCTCACTTGGTTCCTTGTTCAGCATGTGAATATAATTTTCTTTTACTTAACTTAGATGCTACAGTTACTTTCATTTCTATAGGGCCTAACATTCCCCCAGTACCTCTACAGTTGTCATTTCTGACTAGTGACATAAAAATGCTGGCTTAAACTGTCTCTGTTAACTCTTTTTTCCCAAAATGAGTGGAAGATACTATAAAATAATTCTAAGATATTGTGAGTCCAGTATTCATTAAGATTAATTTTAACATCAAGAAATCTCCTTCGACAATGCAGAAAGGAACATGGACTCCAAAGTCTAACATCTTGGGGTGTCACTATGTGTTATGAATACGGGCAAAGTCGATTAAGCTCCCTAAGATAATAACACCCCTTCAAAAAACTGGTGGTGGGATCAAGGACACCCTGTACACGCAAAGCTCTATAAATAGTAAAGCATTACATACATGCTAGCTTCTGGTGTTTTTAATTTGTATTTCGAAGCAATATAAGTTTTAAAAAATTGTCTTTGACCAATGAAAACTATCAGTAATAGGCTTTTATGGATTTGCTTCAAATCTCAGATACCCTAATAGGCCCACTCCTGTCACATCTGAATGGGCTAATGATAAATCCTGAGTATTGAGGTCTCCAACAGAATAGTTCATGTGTATAGTAACTTTAAATTTCGAAAAAGTATTCACTTTTGTACCTATTTTAGTTTTAAGCATCAGCGTTAAGATGATGAAAACAGCAGCAACCTGGGTGGGTAGCTGAGAGTTAGAGCACCATCCAGCTAAGCCAGGGTTGCCAGTCCTACCCCAGTCCGGGCACGTACAGGCATCAACCAATGAGGCATAACGAAGTGCAACGACATCAATGTCTGCCTCTCTCTCTCTCAAACCAATAAAGAAAAGTTTTAATTAATCTTAGGGCTCTGATTTATCAGAAGTACAGAAAGAGGCAAAAAAAAAAGGGGGGGCAACTTTTCTAATGTTACTTTCTAAAGCGAATACCTTATTTAATACGTTATAAAATGTTTATAAATTTACACCTTTATTTTTGCTTTTTCTATTTTATAACACAAACAAGACAAAAATACACTTAAGAAATATTTGCTGCAAATAAAAGCAATACCAACACTGAATAAATGTAAACAAAAATGGTAAGCACACCTACACAAAAATCAGCACACTCTATTTTTAATCAAAACCCCAAACCACCAGGGCATTTTTATGGCTTGTAACTGAAGAGGACCTTTCAAACCAGTACCCCTAACTGGAACACTGAGTCACTTCAAGATTGATAAAAGTAAGATCACAATCTAATGTAAGAGTAACACCTAGCTGTTACAAAATGTAGACTTCTCTTTGGAATCAACCCCTTCTGCCAGTAATGCATTCCCAAAAATTTCAATTGCTTTTTAAAAAGGGATGGAATGGGATTCCAATAGAATACAGCCATTTATTTTTTATTTTTATTGAGTTACCCTATATATATCTATATTAATCTTCTTCATTTCAGATTTTAAATTCTTTGAAACCAGGAATCATAACTTTCTTATGATTAACAAACGGCCCTGACTGGTGTGGCTCAGTGGACTGAGCAGTAGCCTGCCAACTGAAAGGCTGCTGATGCGATTTCCAGCAGGGCACAGGCCTGGGTTACAGGCCAGGTCTCCAGTTGGGGGCGTGAGAGAGGCAAATGGTGGATTCTCTCCCTCACCAATTTTCTCTCCCTCTCTTTTCCCTCTCCCCTCTCTCTAAAAATAAGTAAGTAAAATATTTTTTTAAATTGAAAAAAAAACCCAAAAACAAATGGATGTACCCATGTTCCAAAATAGGAAAAAAAAGTCTGAAGACATTTTAAAAAAATAGTAGTTGAGCAAATTGTACTGGCAACCCTTCAACACTGATTAAAGCAGCAATGTAAAATTATTAATCAAAGAAGTTTCATAATCAAAAACTTCTTGGCCCAAAGATGAAATGAAGAAGCACACAAAGCATATAGGTTTCCAGGTATTGGAGAAGGTACGCATAAACAATCAAATGCTAAACATCCTGATGCCACACAATGAAGATCTCTATGGATAAATTCTTTGTGGTTTTTGTAGAAAAATGATATTTAATATCTATTTATCAATATGGGACTGTTCTTCTTTCTTCACGTGTGTTTCTATTTATGGTTCTATTCAATAACTAGAAATATTGTTATAAGTCTATCTAAACTTAAAAAAACATTTTCCCAACTATTTTAAGCACAGATTTACCAAAGTAACATGTACTGACATTATATTTTCATAACTACAAACAGAGTTAAGGTTCATTTTTAATAAAAGCATTTAAGGCCGTACTCAGTATATGCCAGGCACTGTGCTATGAGTTTTATAAGCATGATCTCATTTGTTCTATGAAACTGTATAGTCCCTGTTTTACAGATGTTATCTCCTTTAGCTGTGATCACAAAACTTGTAGGAACCAGATTTTAATCAAATTATGTCTGATAATTCCACAGCCGAGCTGCTACCACCACAAACAGCTTTTTTCGATTAAATGTCACTAACATGGACATCTCTTTACCTGTAGAGCATACAGAAATTTGATTTTTTTTTAAAATTATAAACCTACAACTGCAAAATGTACTTTTTCAATTGGAGCTTGGAATCTTAGTAGGATGGGGAGGACTGTTGTCAGCATGTAAAAAAGGTACTTCAAAAGCCCTAGTCATAGATACTTGAAATATTAACACCCCTTTAATGATGTCAGTAACAAAAGTGAGCTTAGAAGTCTCTTTTGTGGGGGAAGATACCCCTGATACATACCTTGTATACCAAAAAGTAGTTCCATCACAGCATTAGTCACATTGTACTGTCGCCATCTGTTGTTCTCCTCACCCCACTGCCCTTTTGCCCATTTATCTTTGTTCCCCCTGAACCTGCACAGTTCTCCACAAAATACAGTATCTGTGTCATATTATAACCCCAATGGTTAGGCTGGCCATCTGATCAAATAACTCCTGTATTCAGGAATAAACTGAGTCTACTGGGCTCCGATCCTTCAATCTAGATCACTTCAGCAAGTGCACTCTCAATATCAAAAAGTGAAGAACTCCCTAAAAAGAGCATGAATGTGTTGGCTAAAGTGGTTAAGAGTCCTCAGTTTTAATCTGGGTTCTGACATGAACTTCCTGAGGAACAGTGGGCAAGATCAACCATTTCTTTAAAACTGAGGTTTGTCAATAGGCAAATATATGAAGACTTATTATACTCACAAAGTAAGAGTCTAATATACATTCAGTTTTGCTTTAAACAAATAAGAAGTTAACCTCTTACATATGCGGAGTTAGGTTCCTCCTTTATAACATAAGGGTATTTAAGTATGTTATCTCAAAGATTGACACCTTTCTTGCTAACCTATAATATATGCTACAATTTTAAAAAGATATACACTATGAGGCATTTAAGAACCACTGACCATAAAAGGTGTGGTGAATAGGCAGAAAACTGAGCAAAATGAACATCAACTGCCATAACAGTGCATAATTCTAACTGCTTGAATTGGCTTTCGCTTTTATGAGCTATAAATCAAAATAGCACCTTTGCAAAATACTCTAAAAGAACACAGGAACGGTTTATAATAATAGGCTCTATTTTAAAAGAACTTTTATAAAAACAGTTTATACATTATATTTCACCTTACTATTTTTAAACAATTATATTCCCCAAATGTTCTGATGAACCGACTTGGAAAAAATATAGGTATTTCACGACATTACATTACAGTAAAAAGACAAGTGGTTCCTAGGAGCTGTGGAAGAGGCAGAAGGCAGGGATAAGCAGGTGGAGCCCGTAAGCTTTTTAGGGCCGTGAAATTGTCTGCATGGCACTGTCACGGGGCACATGTTATAGCCTGTCAAAACCCACAGAACACCTGTGCGTACGGCTCATCGATTGTAACAAAGGTACCACATGAGTATGCAAGTAACAGAGGAAAAAGGATTAAGAAGAGAGTACATAGAAACTTTCTATACTTTCTACTATTCATTTTTCTGTAAACCTAAAACTCTCGAAAACAACAAAGAATATTAACAAATAAAAGGTTTTGAAAATAATGATAATCATTACACAATACTGTGAATGCAGTTAGTGCTACTGAACTATACATTGAACAATAGTTAAAATGGTAAATTTTGTTATATATTTCATGATATAATATCCATGGTATAATAAAAAAATTACTGCCATACCAAGAATCAAAGAAGGCAAAAACAACCAACAAATGCCAAAACCAAAATAAATCAGACGGTAGAATTATCTGACAAAGACTTTAAAGTAGTCATTGTTTCAACATGCTTCAACAAGCCATTAAAATTCTCTAAAAATAAATAAATTTTAAAAAATAAATAAATGAAAATGTAGAACTGAAAAATATACTAACCAAAATGAACACACTGGGTGAATTCAACACTAAAGTGGAGATAACAGGGAAAATCTTCAGGTCCAGAGAGTTTCACAGGTGGATTCTACCAAACATTTAAAGCAAAATTAACATCAATTTTATACAATTTTGTTCCAGAAAATTAGAGATAAACCTGCCAAAGATTTTATGAGTACTATTACAGTAATATGAAAACAAAGCAAAGCACAAGGAAACCAAAGCACAGCACATACATGCACGCATGTGTGCGTGTACATGTGTATTCATGTGTGTGCGCATACATATTACGTATGTGCACAGCACCGCAAAAATTAAACTAGAGATCGGTATCTCTCATAGATTTATATGTAAAATTCCTCAACAAAATATTAGCAAATCAAACCCAGCAATATAAAGAAAGAATTACACACAATGACCACTGGCATTTATTCCAGGCATGCAAGGCTGGTTCAATATTTGTAAATCGATCAATGCACTCATGTCAACAGACTAAGAAAATAAGTCATATGATCATGAAAACTAATGCAGACAAAGCATTTGACATAATCCAATGTGATTTCATGATAAAAATTCTCAGCAGTGTATTCCCCCTAAGATCAGAAAGGTGGCAAGGATGTATGCACCTACCACTCTCAGTTCTTTTTATTTTTTCTTAAGTGTAAAATTTTTATATTTAGAATTAGCCAGCTGGACTCAGTTTGGATGATCCCAATTTTGTTGGCAACATCCAAAGCATCATAGTCTGGAGCCAGTCGAACATACGCCTTCTTCTCCCCATCAGGCCTGATCAGGGTGTTGACCTTGGCCACATCAATGTCATACAGCTTCTTCGCAGACTTAAAGTTCTAGCTACTGAAATAAGACAAATACAAACAGGCACAAGAAAAAGATATAAAAGAATCCTTGTCTGTAGATGATGAATCTCTTCAAAGAAAATTTCAACAAAACTATTTAAAACACCTGTAACTGTTCAGTCAGATCAGCAAGGTCACAGGATACAAGAATAACACGCAACACTAAATTAAATTTCAATATGCCAACAAGGAACATGTGGAAACAAAAATTAAAACAAAGTATTATTTACAATCACACAAAGAAAATTAACTATTTAAGTATAAAGTTAACAAAATTTGTCCTGGACCTATATACTAAAAATTAGAAAATGCTGATGAAAATGAGTCAAAGAAGGCCCTGGCCAAGTGGCTCAGTTGGCTGGAGCATCATCCCATGAAACAAAAGAATGTGAGTTTGATTCCTGGTGAGAGCACATACCTAAGCTGTGGACTCAGTCCCCAACTGGGATGTGTACAGGAGGCAACCAATTGATGTCTCTCTCACATCAATGTTCCTCTCTCTCTCCAACTTCCTCTTACTCTAAAATCAATAAAACATATCTTCAGTGATGATTAAAAAATAATAAAATAATTGAATGAAAAGAAGAACCACACCATTTTCATGGATTACAAGACTCAACATACTAAAGACATAAATTTTCCCCAAATTAATTTATACATTCAATATAATTTCTATAAAAATTCCAGCAATGTTAATCAGAAACATACAAGCTAATTTCTAAAATTTATATAGAAAGGAACAAATCCTAAAATAAACAATCTTTTTTTAAAAAAGTGAAAAAAATCACTATACCTGATCTTAAGACCTACTAGCAATCAAAACAGTGAAGTATAGGCAGAGGTATACACATACAGATCAACAGAACAAAGTACAAACACAGAAACAAATACAAAATATGCCCAGCTTATTTTTGACAAGGTTGCAAATAGAATCCAACGGAGAAAGGACTGACTGTACAACAAATGGTGCTGAAGCAATTCAGGATCCATGAGTGAGAAATTAATAATTTCCAAATTAAACTTCATAATGTATATAAAAATTAACTGAAAATGAGTCATGGACCGATGTTAAATTCTGAAACTATGACATTTTTAGAAAAATAAATGCAGAGAACATGTTCAAATCTAATACTATTCAAGTTCTTAAACTTCACACCAATAGCATACTCCATAAAAATAAAAACATAAACCAGACTTCCATCAAAATTAAAACTTGTCTCCATAAAAGACCCTATGAAGAGCATGAGAAGACAGGCTCCAGAACCATGAGGAAAACATTTGTGAATCAAATAACAAAAAAGAGTATCTACACAGAACTCCTACAAACTCACAAGTACAATTATCATCAATTTAATTAGAAAATGGACAAAAGACATGAATAAGCATTTCACCAAAGAGGAAATTCATGGCAAATACACCCGTGAAAAAAATGTTCCACATCATTAGTCATTCATGCAATACAAATGAAAGCCACAAAAACGTACACTTACAATTGCACATCTATCTCTATGCCTGAAACAGAGAAACGATGACAACACCCAAATGCAGGGGAGTACACAGGGTCACCCATCAACGTATAAAATGGTATGTTGGAAGAGCCACATTGGAAGAGTTAGGCAGTTTCTTATAAACTAATTCTATAATTATCGTATGACCCAGCAATTGCACTTTTAGGCATTTATCTCAGGGAAGTGAAAATGTATGTTCACACACGAAAATCTGTACACAACTGTTCTTAGCAGTTTTATATATAACTGTTAAAAACTGGAAACCATCCAGATGTTTTTCAATAGATGAATCATTAAATTAACTGTGATAGAATGAACTGCTACTCCACAGTAACAAGGAACTACTGATGATGCAACAACTTCAAGAAATTATGGTAAAAAAAAAACCAATCCCAAAGGTAACACTGTGTGATGAAATTTATACAGAACTTTTGAGTTGACAAAACTATAGAAATGGAGGAGAGACTAGTGGTTGCCAGGGGTAGAGGTAGCCCACATGAGGCCGTGGGCTGCCTGAGACAGAGAAACTGGCCAGGTGTGTGGCGAACAAGCTGTTGCTCTGGACCTGGACTGTGTTATAGTCGATATCCTAATTGAGATACTGAAAAACGCTTTTGCAAAATGTTACCATTGGAGCAAAATGGATAAAGGGTAGGAAGTATTTCTGTGTATTATTTCCTTAAACTAGATGTAAATCTACTATCTTAAAATTAAAAGTCCATTTTAAAGATCTTAACATATAATGTTTCGGTTTTTTTCACTAGCTTCCTTAAGAGATATTCATGAAAAAGGAAACAATGTTATTTGAAGTAGGGCATAACTCTTACTCACTTTTCACTAAGAACAGAAAAAACACATTTTTAAGAAAAAATTAAGTTACAAACAAGCCAAAATCATGCACTTGTAAATTACTTTAAACTTTTCAAAGATATTGAAAACACATAATCTTCTCAGAGTTTCATATCAACATTTGGGTCTTATAATTGCATTGAATCTATAAATTGCTTTGGGTAGTATGGACATTCTGATGATGTTAATTCTTCCAATCCATGAAAATGATATATGCTTCCACTTATTTGTGTCTTCCTTAATTTCTTCAGAGTTGTGTAGTTTTCTAAGTATAGGTCTTTTATCTCCTTGGTTAGGTTTATTCCTAGGTACTTTACGTTTCTGGTGGCTATAGCAAACAAAACTTTTTTCCTAATTTCTATTTCTGATATTTCACTGTGTACAAAAATGCCTTCAATTTCTGAATATTGACTCTGTGTCCTGCTATTTGGGTCACCGAGGAACATGCACAAAGGACCCAAGGACAAAGACAAAGGAGGTGGGTAGGATTGAGGGTGGGTGGTGGAGGTAGGGGGGAAGGGGAGAGATGTAGGGGGAAAATGGGGACAACTGTAGTTAAAGAACAATAAGAAATAACTTAAAAATAAAAAATAAAAATTGTTTTTAAAATATGCTGCCCTAGGATAGTTAACTGCTATTACTCCGTAAATCTGAGACAACTCAGACTCTAAAAAAACAATGATTAATAAAAGCTTAGGAAAAAAATTGTTTCTGTAAACATATTTATCAATTTAAAAGACATCCTACCTTCAGGAAGTTAAAACACAAACCATAGAATCAAAAATATCTCATATCACAAAATCCTATAATTGTAAAGTTCAAAAACACTATAGTGATCTTTATTCAAGACAAAAGTGAATCAGAGTCTTAGGTTAAATCATCATAAGGCCCCGCCCCTTACAACTTATAACTTAACAGGGACCTGGAATAAAGAAACGGCCAAAATGAAAGAACAGAGCAAAACTTCGCAGAGAGCTAAACAAGGAGGAGATAGCCAACCTATCTGATGGAGAATTTAAAGCCCTGGTAATCAAAATGCTCACAGAATTGATTGAGCTTGGTCAAAAAAATGAAAGATAACCAAAATGAAATAAAGCAAAACATTCAGGGAACCAACAATGACAGGAAGGAAACCAGGACTCAAATCAACGACTTGGAAGAAAAGGAAGAAATGAAATCAAACTGGAACAGAATGAAGAAACAAGAATTCAAAAAAAATGAAGAGAGACTTTGGAACCTCTGGGACAATGTGAAACGTTCCAATATCTGAATTATAGGGGCGCCATAAGGAGAAAAACAACAGCAAGAAATTGAAAGCTTATTTGAGCAAATAATGAAGGAAACCTTCCCCAATCTGGTGAAGGAAATAGCCTTCCAGGAAGTCCAGAAAGCCCAAAGAGTCCCAAAGAAGTTGGATCCAAGGAGGAACACACCAAGGCACATCATCAATAAGTTCCCCAAGATTAAAGATAAGGGGAGAATCTTAAAAGCAACAAGAGGAAAGGAGGCAGTTACCTACAAAGGAGTGCCAATAAAACGCAGCTGATTTCTCAAGAGACCTTACAGGCAAGAAGGGGCTTGAAAGAAGTATTCAAAGTCATGAAAGGCAAGGACCTAAATCCAAGATTCCTCTATCCAGCAAAGCTTTTATTTAAAATGGAAGGGTAAATAAAGTGCTTCCCAGATAAGGTCAAGTTAAAGGAGTTCATCACCACCAAGCCCTTATTATATGAAATACTAAAGGGACTTATCTAAAAAGATGATCAAAACTATGATGGGTAAAATGACAACAAACTCACAACTATCAACAAATGAACCTAAAAACTGAAAGAAAGAAAAACAACAAAAACAAAAACTAAGTCAACAACTAGAACAGGAACAGAATCAGAGAAATGGACATCACATGGAGGGTTTTGAGTGGGGAGGGGGAAGGTACAGGGAACAAGCATAATTGGTAGGCATTAAATAGATGGGGAGAGGTCAAAAATGCTATAAGAAACAGAAAACTCAAAGAACTTGTATGTATAACCCATGGACATGAACTGGTGGAGGCAGGGGGAGCTGGAGGGTTTAGGGGTACAGGGTAGAGGAGGAATAAAGAGAGAAAAATTAGGAAAACTATAGCATAATCAATAAAATACACTTAAAAAAGAACAAAGCAAAAAAAATCGTCTGTCCAATCACAACTAGAAATCAATCAGAAATAAAAACCCAATTCTCTTGTCCCAGGGTCCAATGAAAACTTTTTTGTGAAATAAACAATTTTAAAGGTACATTTTCAAAATGGTACACCATATGATCTTAAGTACTTCCTAGAATATATTCTTAGTGATGAGGTGCTATTAAGTTTTCTAGCGTAGCTTCTCTGAGTTCACATATACATAGACATATATATTTATATGTAACACTTGTTCTCATATTCTTTATTTTTATTATTGACGCTATTACAGATGTTCCCATTTCCCATCCCCTTTGCTGTTATCTTTTCAATGAGTTAAATTTGATGTCTTTTCAAAAATAAAATAATTACAAGAAGTGTGAGGTGACATCCTACACTGTGGTATAAATTGGTAGTTCCCTTATTATTAGTGATGGCGACCATCTTTTCATGTACACATTGGTAATTTATACATCTTCTTTGAAAAAATATTCAGTTCCTCTGCCCATTTTTTAACTTCTCTTTTGCTATTGAGTTGTATGAGTTCTTTATATACTTTGGATATTTTAACCCTTATCAGATATATGATTTAGAAATGTTTTCTCCCGTGAGGTAGGCTGCATTTTCATTTTGTTGATGATTTCCTTTGCTATGTAAAATTTGTTTAGACTGACATAGTGCCACCGGTTTCTTTTTGCTTTTTGATACCTTTTCTTTTGTGAAGTGCAAGAAACCATCACAAAGACTGATGTCAAGGAACTTAATGTCTATGTTTTCTTCTAGAAGTTGTAGGGTTTCGAGTTTTACATCAATGCTTTGAAGCATTTTTGAGTTTGTTTCTGCATACAGTGGAACCTCTGCTCTCTTTGAGTTGCAATTTGTTCAAAAGCCAAATCTGTTTGTCACCTGAGACATGTGTGACATGAAATCATACAGGTACATGTAACAGTATGAAAGGATTATCAGGTCAAGAACGGAAATTCTGTTTGACAACCGAAACATTTTATGTGAACCTGGTCAAGAACTGAACTGTGCCGGATGGGAGATATTCGAGAACCAAGGTTTGACTGTATGATGTAAGACAGTGACCCATTTTCATTCTCTTGCTTGTGCCTATCTAGTTTTCCTAATTCCATTTATTGAAAAAATTATCCTTTCCAGGCCCTGGCTGGTATAGTTCAGTGGACTGAGCGTGAGTCTGCAGACCAAACAACCACGGTTCGATTCCCAGTCAGGGTACATGCCTGGGTTGCAGGCCAGTTCCCAGCAGGGGACACACAAGAGGCAACCATACATTGATATTTCTCTCCCTCTCTCCTTTCCTTCCCTCTAAAGATAAATAAATTTTTTAAAATCTTAAAAAAAAAGAAAAAATTATCCTTTCCCACTGTATATTTTTGGCTCCTTTGTCATAAATTTGTTCCAATTATATCCCATTGACCTATGTGTCTTTTTTAATGCTAATACCATACTGCTTTGATTACTGTAATACTATAATATAGTTAGAAATCAGAAAGGGTTATGCTTCCAACTTTTTCCTTCTCAAGACTGCTTTGGCTACTTGGAATCTTTCATAATTCCATATAAATATTTTTTCAATTCTGTGAAAAATACCACTGGAATTTTGACATAGATTGCATTGAATCTAGATAAATTTGGGTAGCAAATACATTTTAACAAAATTAATTCTTTCAGTCCTTGACAACAGAATATTTTTTTCATTTTATTTGTGTCTTCTACAGTATCTTTCATCCATGTCTTATACTTCTGGGTGTAGAGGTATTTCGCCTCCTAGGTTAATTTTGTTCCTAAACATTTCATTTTGTGATACTATTGTAAAAGAGATTATTGTCTTAATTTCTTTTGATGACATTTGTCAGTATAGAAACAAAACTCTTTAAAAAAAATTTTTTTTAAGATTTTATTTTTCTTTAGAGGGGAAGGGAAGGAAAGGAGGAAATATCGGTATATGGTTGCTTCTCGTGTGTCCCCTGCTGGGAACTGGCCTGCAAACCCAGGCATGTGCCCTAGCTGGGAATCAAACTGCAATCCTTTGGTTCGCAGGCCCATGCTCAATCCACTGAGCTACACCAGCCAGGGCAGAACTTATTTTTATATACTGATTTTACATATTGATGTACTGATTTATATAGAGTGAGTATCCTGAAACTCACTAAATTCCTTAACTGTTTTTTAGATTTTTGGGGTTGTGTCTTTAAGGTTTTCTGTATTATGTCATCTGCAATTAGAAACTATTTTACTTCATTTCTGATATGTATGCCTTTTCTTTCTTCCCCCTCCGTAATCACTTTGGCTAGGACTATCAGCACTATTTTAAATAAAAGTAGCAAGGTTGAACATCCTTGTCTTCTTCCTAGATTCAGATTAAAAGCTTTTGCCTTTTCAACATTGAGTATGTAATGTTTACTGTAGGCTTGTCGCATATGATTGTGTATTAAGCTAAGGTCATTCTATACCAGCTTGTTGAGGTTTTACCATGAAATAACGTTGAATTTTGTTCCATGAATTTTTGTACATATATTGAGATTAGAGAATTTATAGTTTGTTAATGTGTTGCATCACAATGATTTGCAGGGGTTGGACCATCCTTGCATCTCTGGAATAAATCCCACTTGATCACAGCATATGATTCTTTTAATGTACTGTTCAATTTGGTTTGCTATTACTTGGTTAGGAATTTTTATATCTACGTTCATCAGGAATAGTCATCTACAGTTTTTTTCTCTTGTAGTGTCCTTCTCTGGTTAAGGTATCAGGGTAAAGCTACTCTCCAAAATTGAGTTTGGATGTGTTCCCTTCTCATGAATTTTTTAATATAGTTTGAGGACGACTAATAATTCTTTAAATATTTGGTAGAAATCACCAGTAAAGCCATTTGATCCTGTAGTATTCTTTGCTAGATGTTTTTGAATACCAGTTCAATCTCCTTACTTGATGTTGGTTTGTTCATACATTCTATTTCTTCTTCAGTTTTGGGAGATTGAATGCTTTTAAAATGTTATCTTTTTCTTCTAGACTGTGCAAATTGTGGGGATATAACTAATCATAGAAATCTCATACAATCCTTCGTATTTTTATCAGTTGTAATGATTCCACTTGTTTTCAATTTTACACTTCTGTCTTCTAATTTTTCTTGGTTAGTATACCCAAAGGTTTGTCTGCTTTCAACACTGGGTCTTGGATTGACCTTTTCTATTGTCTTTACTCACTCTTCCATTTGTTATTTCTTTGCATTCACGAACTTTGTGCTTAGTTTGTTCTTTTTCTGTCTTTTTTGATGTGCAAAGTTAGGCTTGAGATCTCGCTTGGTTCTTAATGTAAGGCATTCATCACTATAAACTTCTCTCTTGGAACTGTTTTTGTTGAATCCAGTAAGTTGTTAAGTTGCTTCCATTTTCTTTAGTCTCAAGATATTCTCTTATTTTTATTTCTATTTCTTCTTTGACTCATTGGTTGTTAAAGACAATGTTACTTAATTTCCACATATTTTCTTCTTGTAACTGAATACTAGTTTCATACCATTGTGCTTATTAGAAAAGATAAATGTAAAATTTCATTCTTCCTAAATTTACTATGATGTGTTTTGTAGCCTAATATATGATCTATTCTGGAGAATGTTTCATGTGTGCTTGAGAATATGTATTCTGTCACTGTTGAGTGGATATTCTGTGAAAATCTGTTAAACCATACGGGATAAGATGCAGTTTAAAATGTTCCCTAAAACATTTCCTACCTGGACAATCTATTGCTGAAAGTGGGGGTACTATAGTTTCCTATTATAATTATATTATAATTATACTATTGTCTATTTCTCCCTACAGAACTGTTAATACTTTCTTTATATATTTGAGTGCTCCTGTGTTGACTGCATCAACCAATATCAGGCTGGCCAAAATAACTTATGTTTTTTTTCCATAAAATAAAACCCACTTTTATTTTCACCAATAACTTTATTGATTCAGATATTTTTGGTATGTCAGCTATCGCCAACATGGAATGACACCGATTTTACTCATTCTCTCAATTTGATCACTAACAATTTCAACTGGTCTACCCGACTGGGGAGCATTGTCCAGTGAGAAATCTCCAGCACAAAACTTTACAAACCACTTTTGACACGTCCCATTGATCAAAGCACCTCTATACAATGCACAAATCTTTTTTTGCACTTCAGTTGTGTTTTTACTTTTTGAAATAAAAAAGCATAATATGCCAAAATTACTACATATTTTCTTCCATTTTCAGTATTAAAATGGCTACACAAGAATTCACCAATGTTTTTTTAATTCATGCTGATATGACAGCTGTGACAATACAATATAACAAAATTGTTTTTGAATGAAGTTAAAGACAACTAAGCACTACTAGAGCTGTCTTACTGGAAAGAAATCAAATGAACTTTTTGGCCACCCAATATTACACCTTTGATGAGCTGATCCCTTTGTTATTACATAATGACCTCCATCTCTGTTACAGTCTTTTGTGTTAAGTCCATTTTGTCTTGTATAACTACCTGCTTACTTTTTGTTTGAACAGAATATGTTTGCATCCCTCCACTTACAATGTATGTGTGTCCTCTAAGTAAATGTAGGCAACATATAATTGGGTCTTGTATTTTTTTCTTTTTTTTCTTTTGGAGAGGGAGAAAAATATCGATGTGTAACAGGTATATCAATCAGTTGCCTCTCACACATTCCCAAAAGAGAACCTGGCTTACAACCCAGACATATGCCCTGACTGGGAATCAAACCAGTGATCTTTCCTTTCACAGGCCAGCACTCAATCCACTGAGCCATACCAGCCAAGGCTCTTTTTCGTTTTTTAAATTCATTCAGCCAATCTATGTATTTTGAATGGAGAATTTAGCCCATTTACATTTAAAGAAATTATTCATAATTATGAATTTACCCTTGCCTTTTTGCTGTTTCCTGGTTATTTTATAATTCCATTGTTTCTTTCTTCCTTGTTTCCTTTTTGATTTGATGATTTTCTGTACTGGAATGCTTAGATTCCCTTTTCTTTATCTTTTCTGTATTTACTATAGGTTCTTGTTTGGGGTTACAATGAGGCTTATATAAAACACAATAGTCTATTTTAAGCTGATACCCTAATATTAAATGCATACAGAAGCTCTACAATTTTACGCTTCTCGCATATTTCATTTATTTATGTCTTTACCATTATATCCATTGACAAATTATTAATCATTTTACTACAACCTTCATACTAGAGTTCTGAGTGCCTATTAACCAGCATCACATTAGAATATTCTGAATTTAACCTCACACACACACACCTTTATCAGTGATATTTATACTTTCAAATGTTTTCCTGTACTACTTAGCATTCCTTCATGTCAGATCAAAGAACCCCCTTTAACATTTCTTGTAAGGAAAATACAGAGGTGACAAAACCCTTCAGATTTTGCTTGTCTGGAAAACTCTTTACCTCTCCTCTAATTCTGAGTGACAACCTTACAGATAGAGTATTCTTGGTTGGAATTGTGGTTCTTTTTTTCAGCACTTTCAATACTAGATATTGTACCACTCCATTCCATCCTGCAAACTTTCTGCTGAAAATAATTGTAGATAGTCTTATATGGGCCTTCCCCTATACAAAACAAGTTTTTTGTCTCCTGCTGAATTTAAGTCACTCCTTGTCTTTAACTTTTGATAATTTATACTGTCTTAGAGTGTCTCTCTTTAGAGTCACCTTTTTGATATTCTTTGTGATTCCCGGATTTGGGTGCCTTATTTCCTGGTTAGGAATGCTTTCAGGCATCACCTCTTTGAAAAAGCTTTCTATCCCTTACACTCACTCATCTCCTACTGGGATTCCTGTAATGCACATATCCATCTGCTTAATGGTGTCCCTTAAGCAATCTCTACTTTTTTTCATTCTTTTCACTTTTTACTCCTCTGATTAGATGAATTCCACTGCCCTATCTTCAAGTTCACTGATTCTTTATTCCAATTGATCTAATACTGAAGCCTTCTACTACATTTTTTTCAGTTCAGATATTGTATTCTTCTGTGATTTTTTGGTACTTTCTAATATTTTCTATCTCGGTTGAAATTACCACTTTGTTCAAAGTTGTTTTATTCACCTCAGTGACCATCTACCTGTATGATCATTATTTTGAACTATTAGGTTCACTTATCTCCATTTCACTAAGACCTATTGTATTTTTTTGTTTCAACAATATTCTTCAGTTTATCCATTTTCCTAAAATCTCTGTGTTGGTTTCTGCACAACAAAGATAACAGCCACCTCTCCCAGTGTACCTCATGAGGAAGCTTGGTCCTACCTCTTGGTTGACTCTTAAATGTTTTTGACTATCAAAGCTGCATTCTTTGTTCATATTTAACGCCAACAGTTGAAAATATGTCAAGACCCATCAGTGTCCTAGAGGGTAATATTGCAGTCAAAATCTAGATACAATATGCATGAAAATTGAACTTTAAGGTGGCAGCTAGTTAGTAGTTATGTAGTTAGAATCCTTCCAAGGGGAAACTGGGAAGGGGAAATTTTTGCTTCCTCTATCTTCAATGGATCTGTGTATATTGCCATGAAGAATGGGGGTTGGTGGGAGTGGAGGTCCTTAGTCTGTTGAGAACTTCTTCCATTTGATGCTGTCCTGTGACAGTCTCCTTCATATACACCCCTTGACTATCAGCTCCGGTTGATCCAGAGGCCTGTCCCTCTAGCAGCCATTGCAAAACCTAGGGCATCAGATATGTCTCCAACCAGGGAGACACTGGTGATTTTTAGTAGGCTGGAAGGAAAGAGCACAGGAGGGGTCAGCCAGCTTCCCTTGTCTCTGGGGAGGATGAATACCATTTTGAGTGGGTATTCCCTCTTTCACCCAATGGGTAAGAGTCACTCAGCTAGTTTCTGGATTTCTTTCAGAAGGATTTGTTCAGTGTGTAGCCATACATTAGGTATGTCTGAGAGAAGAAGTTTCAATAGTCACGTCACCATCTTTGTAGCCAATTTCATGATTTTTCCTCTCAAGTGGAAGATCTAGGAACTGCAAAAGAATAGGAGCCTAAAACTCACACTTAGGTCCAGGGAGAAATGTAAATACATTTGCTCATCACAGAGTCTTCTCTACCTTCTCAATCCTAACTGGGAAGCTTTGACATCACAAAGGACCAAGCTGGGAAATGGGGAAGGTGACATTAGATTGGCCACCAACTCATCTGGCAGCTGTCTGAGGACCTGAGATTTTTGAAAAGTTCCTCCTGAGCCTTCTATCAGACACACTGCCAACTTCCTGTGTTGAGTTTTAAGAATATGACCTCCAGCTTTTATTCATAAACAAACAGCAATTCACACATGAGCAAAGAAAAAACAAATCTCTGTAAAACCACTATTAAGTAAATACATTTAAAAAATAATAAAAATAATAAAACATACATTTATATAGAAGCTGTATTTACTTATTTCCTTTTGCCAGCTTCCTAAATACAATAAATAAAATGGCAACTTGATATAAAACATAAAACTAAAAGCAGGACAGAAACCTAAAATGTTAAAAATTATGTACTTCTACCCATTTATTATACAAGTAATAAAATTAAGATCCAGCAGTTAATGACTTTCACAGTAACCGACCCATTATAACAAATCTAAAAAAATTACCTAGATATCCTCTATAAGACTTCTGTGTTTTCAGTTACATTAAGCTTTTCAGGGTAAGTAGGAAAAGGTAACATCTACCTAAAACCCATTACCTACTACCAGTATGTCAGATCCATCTATATACTACTTACAGAAGTACTCTGTGAACAGCAGGATAACTGAACCTATCTTTTTAAAAGATCATTTGAATTGTAATTTTATATCAAGAATTAAGGAGGGAATCACTTCTAAATTAGAAAAAATATGTTATTCGAATACAAAATCCCTGGACTAAACAAAAGGAAAGTATTAACATGTTTTGAGAATCTGTCACGTACCCATCACTGAATTCAATCTCGAGAAACATCATCTCCTCTATGTTGATATCAGAGGCCTGTAATGGAAGCGTGAGGTCTTGTTTGCAGTCTAGTTCAGCCACTGCACTAGCTGTTACCTCGCACAAGTTATTTAGCCTCTTAGTATGCCCACTGCCACATCTGTAAAATGAAATGTGATGTCTTCATACCTCACAGGATTATTATGAAAATTAAGGGAATAAAAAGTACACAGAACAGTTATCTGCTCACTTGGAAATATTTAGTAAGTCTCAATACATTGATGATGACCAAGGTATTTTGTCAAATTTATAGATGAGCGAACTCACTTTTAAGAGAAGAAAAGCTACTTGTCCATAATCATATAAGCAATGAGGAACCAGATTTGAACCTAGGTGTGCCTGACACTGAAGTTATTAAGTAAAACAGAGGCGTGTGTTTGTGTGTATATTTAT
This sequence comes from Carollia perspicillata, assembly GCA_004027735.1. Lineage (NCBI taxonomy): Eukaryota > Metazoa > Chordata > Mammalia > Chiroptera > Phyllostomidae > Carollia > Carollia perspicillata. The sequence continues at coordinate 29,160 of PVKM010004275.1, forward strand.
AGGTTTATGTCAAATATAGCTTACTGTAACTCTTTGAATATCAGATATCTGGTTGTATGGTAAGTCTTTGTTAACAAGAATATTTAATCTCTTGATCTTGCCAGATAACGGGATCCAAAACAAAACAGGCACACAATATGCACGGTTGCACACTGGATGCCCAGAACAAGACACACTATAGAAAGCTGCAATGTGTTAGAGCAAAAGACATAAACTTAACCCCAGTAAAATAAATCACTGCTCAGTGCCATAAAAATAGGTTGCCCACCTAGTATATAGGAAACAAAAGATGTCACACATGAAATGGAAGGGAACAGAGGAATCTGATTGCATATTTTAGATACAAGAAAACTTCAGCCTTAGAAGGTACACGATTTATCAATACTCATTCATTACTCAAAAAATTTTACATACTAGGTAACCTCCTGGCACTGAACTCCTAGCTTACATTCTAACAGAAAAAACAAAAGAAGCAAAAAACAAATTAATTTACAATATAATAACAGGCAATAGCAATGAAGTAAAGGCAGAGTAAAGAAGAGACCAGAAAATGATAAGTATTATTTTAGATAAGGTGGTGGAGCCAGGGCAGTAATTTCAGACAGGGTAATATTAGGAGAGACCTGAGTAAAATAATGTAAATAATAGGAGTGGTGGGCTAGGAAGGGGATCCAGGAAAAAAATGTAGCTAGTGTACAGGGTCCTTTGGAGCAGTACGCTATATGTATTCGAGGATCTAATAACCAGCTTTCTTGCATTCAGGTTCATATCGCTTTCCACCATAGTACGTCCCATACCTCAATGATTACCACCATTAATCCATGCTATTTATTCTTTCAAGTAATTTGAATCACTTCATAGTAATGTATCCTATTATATAAGTAGAAAAATTATTCACTGTATAATAAATCTTCTTTGAAGTGACTAATATCACTGGCACTTTCTTAATAAGAATTTTAAAAAATAAATGTCAGATATAATTTGTCTTATTTCCCAAACAAGTAAAATTAAATTGGGCAAAAGCAAACTTAGTATGTTTAAAACACTGAGAGGAAAAAAAAATTCTTTAGATAATTACTGTAGCTCAGAGCTCTTACATAATAATTATAACACCCATTCTTTGTTATAAAAGACTGAAATAATTTTCTCCATTTCCTCCTTTAATTTTAAGAGATAACATTTTCAGAAAACCTGTTACACACCATCCTTAACTGTCTTCTATAACTTGAAAATAATTAAATATATAATGTATACACTGAAAATTTTTATGCAGCAAAATTGAAATATTCAAAGAAAGAAACATATGACAAAATGTACAGAACACTAGGTAGAAATTTAATCTGTAAGTTTCAAAAGCAAAAAATGCTTTAAAAGTAATTCAAAGCGAAAAGGAAGATAATCTTTTTCTCTCCTTGCCATGTTCATTAATCATAACTTGGCGTTAAAACTCAAGAGTCTTAAATCAGAAACTAACACTTTGAAATATCAGTCTCAAAATAAAAGATATTTTTTAAAAGACTTTATTTATCTTTACAGGGGAAGGGAAGGAGAGAGGGAGGAAATATCAATGTATGGTTGCCTCTCGTGTGTCCCCTGCTGGGACCTGGCCTGCAACCCAGGCATGTGCCCTGACTGGGAATCGAACCATGACCCTTTGTTTCACAGGCCCACGCTCAATCCACTGAGCTATGCCAGCCAGAGCATAAAGGATATTTTTAATGTGGATATATTTCAGGTTCATTTCATTCAACTAATAAAAAAAAAGTTAAGGTTCGTATCAGTCCAAGATTTCAGAGAAACATGGCTCCCTTTTGAAAAACAAGCTTCAGAGAAGTTCCTGTGCCAGTCTATTCATTTGGCTGGATCTACAGAGAAAACCATAAGAAAGGATTTGAGTAAGAGAACTGCAGTAGTTATTTATCAGAAAAGGTAAATTAAGATTTTTTAAATCAATCCCCAGGCTAAAAGACCACCCAAAGACATTTGCACTGGTCAAATCATACCAAATGACAGAGGAAGTCCTCCTCGCCACCAAAGAAAACAATATTCTTTCCAGGAAAATTTGTTTGAGAGACAAATCAAACGCCTAGGTTTGAGATCCCCTTTTTTAACACAAGAATAGTAAAATAATTTTATTTTGATTGGAAAGTCATTAAGTAGTAACCTGATGTTACCTGTTATCACAACTATATGTAACACAATTGATCACTTTTAGTAAGTATAGGATTTGAAACATTTTTCAAAAAGTCATCAAGAAAAATCCCTTTATACTCATAGTAAAAATTAAACATTGTAACTTTTCATCTTTCCTTCCGCACTAGGACAAGGGAATTTCCCATTGCATGCAGCTTCAGGGCATCATTTTCCTGACTACTGCTCTGCAGAGTGGCCTTCTGAAAGCTGTCATAGATGTTCCAAAAGCAAAGGCTCCATCAGCAAAGATTTCTGCAACCACTGCACTGAACATATAAAATAGGTTTCTTTACTATAAAAACTTGAAAAGATGAAATGCTGCCATTTGCAACAACAATGATGGATCTTGAGAATATCATGCTAGTGAAGTCAGTCAGAAAAAGAAAATACGATTGCACTCATATGGGGGACGTAGGACTGAAAGCAACAAATGAATAAGAAAAATAAACAAAAACTCATAGATACAACAGTGTGGTGTTTTCTGGAAAGAAGGGGGTGGGGGTTAGTAAAGGGTAAAAGGGGTCAAATACATGGAGAGAGAAGATTTGACTTCGGGTGGTAGCACACAATACACTGTACATACGACGCATCCTAGAAGTGTACACTTGAAACCCATATAATTGATTAACCATTGTCACTCCAATAAATTTTTTGAACTTATTTTTAAAGCATTAACATGCACTATACAACTCCAACTGATGGCATGCAGTTTGAAATATTTCCAAAAAATCGTGACTAAGAAATAAAATTTGGTGAGTAAAAAAATCTATATGCATCTTGAAAATTTTTCAAATTCCATATAACATGGTTTGAAAAATGCTATTGGAAGTTTAAATTAAGATAGATGAGAAACTGTAATTGGCCCACAGAAATCAGAAGGTTCAATGCAAAGCTTCCCTATGCATGACAGAACACATGCCCTGTGGTTTCTAACCTGACATTAAACGTTTATGACATAGTGTTCGCTTATTTAAATTCCTTAACCATAGCAATTTTCATATTGAAACTGTGTGAAAAAATATTTCACTATTTAAGTAGAAGAAGACTTAGCAGACATAATAATGCATCAATACCGGCTTCTCACTTGTAATAAAAACGGGAGGGAGGGAGAGCAAAAGTGCTAGAAGGAGCATGTGGGAACCCTCTTTCAGCTCAATTGTTCCTAAACCTAGTACTGCTCTTAAAAAGATCAAGACTATAAATTTTAAAATAACACAATAAAATAAAAGTAGGCATTTTAAGACAGAAAAAATATATACAAATTTTCTTTAACAAAAATTTTTTTACTGAATCACAAATTCCACAGTAAGACCAATTTGGAAATATTTATGTCATCAGAAGAAGATATTTTATCAGGACTCCCAGTGTCCATGGCTTAAAACGATTCAGGTCTTGAGAGTAAAAAATATTAATATATCTAGTCCTTTAATTGATGGCATCAAATTTTACACCTGCTGCATGTCTGACATTTTACTTCAGTCACCTCATGTTCACTCATTTTACTCAGTATGCGGATGTCGGAGAAACTGCTGTCCAAGAGGCAGCAGTAGCCCATGGGGAAGCTATACAAGCAAATAAGTGCCCTTAGTCCAGTACTCCCATTCTTCAAATCACTTTAATTGAGATTTCTTAGAAATTGTTATTAGCAGGATATTTCTAACTATCTTTTAAAGGCAGTCAGCTGAACTCTTAGTCAATTTAAATTCTTAACACAAGTAAGAGAAATCAAGGTTCTAATTCTGGTATTACAGATCCTGATTCTGATAGTTTAAAAAGTGTACACACACACACACACACACACACACACACACACACACGGGTTTAGGAAAATTAAAACAACAGTAATAATAAAACATTCCCATTAACATAGCACTAAAAATTATTTGAAATGTAAAAATAAGACAAAATGTAAGAATTGTTTGCTTTCAAATGAGAATGGAGAACTGAAATCATGTGAACCTCAGTTACTTCAAAGAATACTAGTAAATTTGTTTTCTTCCTTTAATTTCATTTTTTAATAAGGGGCATATTTAACTGTATCTCACATCATCTTTCAAGGGCAAATAATTGGGCAATTTTTTGTTTCTCACTTAATTAATAAACTAATACTATTTAAATGAGTGTTCTTAGGTCTCAGGAAATGAATATTTTGCACATTTTATAAGCTTTTATCATACAAGACAGCAAAACTTATTCAGTATTTTTGACAATATTTCTAATCAAAGCAAAATGGTTAGCCATGAGAATAAAAGGTATCATGAGAATAAAAGGTAACATAATGACTTGACTATGACTCATCACATCACATTAAGTTAGATATCTACTAAAGAAATTTTAGCAACTATGTATGTTCTAAGTATGAAATATAAAATTCTGTAAGGCTTAAAACAAAAACAAAATTGTTTAAAAAATCCTCTTATTTCTAGTGTCCTAGAGCACAGGTGGCAAGCACAAGGCCCATGGGCCGAATCCCACCCTCCACCTTGTTTCTGCCCCGCGGCAGCACTGAGCTCCTTGCCCCTAGTTAAGGAGTAGTTACATGTATACAGTCCTAAAATTACACTCGGCCCTTTGAAGGCAACTGCAAGGCTCATGTGGCCCCTGGGTGAAAATGAATCTGGCATCCCTGTGACCTATGGTATAGGCACGTAAGAGAAATGTAAAATCTTAAGAAAATGCACCCTACTCTTTCACTCTTTAAACCACATCAGGAGGTGTTTTTGTGACCACCTCTATTAGTCTAGACTTAATGAGAGTATTTACTATAGAAACCATGGCAAAAACAGAAACAACACAAATAGGATTCCAAAGAACATTCCTTGACAGTATTCCTCAAACACTGCAGATTAGGGGGTTATGACCAACACTTTTTAAAAAATGAAGTATTAAAATGTGTGAATTTCTGTAGTGAGGAATAAGTGTTGCTCTCACACATACCCCCAAAAATCTAAATACATTTGTGTATAAATATAGGTGCCTAAGTTTTTAAAAAGCTGTTGGTTTTTAACAGGTCATGATCAGAAAAGATCGAAATCCTAAACAAAATGTTTTAAAATGCAGTTCCAAATTATAAAATGAATTATTTTCATTAAGAATATCTGATATTCTTATCAAAGATATTTTAATATTTCAAGATAGTATCATGAAAAACAAGAGCTATAATATCAAATACAGTCTTGAGACACTATATAAAATATTCTCAAGGCTCACCAAAAAGTAAAAGTTCAATTAAAAACTTATTTGTTGAATAAAATTTAACAATGTAAGTATTCCTATTAGCTTTCATATCAACATGTCACAGAAGGCCATAACCTACAGTAGGACATCGATCAAAAAATTATTATATAGAACTCTTACAGAAAGTAAATCCTCATATATACTAAAACTTTGACAACCATTAAAGAATATTAACTCTAGCTCTGTGAGCTAACATACAGCTTTTGAAATTTTAATTATTTTATCTATATATATTTTATATTTTATATGTACATTATTTTACTTGTATATATATTATGTATATAGATATAAGATATGTTCCACATTCAAAATTTAAAATATCAAACATGCCACCTTCTTTTACCAGTTCATTCAAATATTAGCAATTAAAGACAAAATCCTATTGGTCATTTGTAGGTCTTTACACAGCCTGTGTCAGTGTTTCACAAATCACATGACTTGATGATCAGAAAGATTCTGTCACACTTTACATTTTGTATTTGTATTAAAAATATAATATACATAGTTTTTCCATCTTCTAAATAAACCACATTCTGATATTAACTATATTCTACACACTACACATGAACCCCTCTCTCCAGGAGAATCATGTTTTATAACTTTGGTTGACGAGAAAAAATCAGCTCTGAGTGGTATTTAAAAATCTTGTCAGTGATGTGGGGGCGTAAAGGCTCTATTATTTATTCATCTATGTATAAAAATGTACTTGTTTTACTAAACCGATTGTTTATTTAAAATAAAATCCAAAAATCTAAGTCTAAAGTGTTTATGGTATTGGTAATAGTTGTTTTCCACCAAAAAGATCAGAGTAAAATTGTCATTCAAACCTCTATAACAAAATCATTAAAATAAAATTGGTTTATGTCCTTTTCTACCTAATGCCTTTTTAAGTACATGTAGCAAAACATTTTAGTTAAGTATACATTACATATACACATACAATCAAAAGCAGTTCTCCAAATTGGCATCAAAGCTACTATGAACACGTTTGGTTCTAGAGAAAATACACCATGGTTGTATGAAATAAAAAGAAATTCAGTTGCAATAGAAAGTTAAACTGAATCTATGATACATTTCTTATTATAGTGAATTAAATCAACCTAATTTTAACCCAATCTTATTCTGAGAAATATTCACCTAACCTCATACTGCTTAAAACTATTAACTCCAAAAGAGGTTGAGTATTCGTTTAGCAAATTTATGCAAATTTTCAGTAATATTTTTATAATTAAATTTTGGTGTCAAAAAACAATGAACTCACAGCCAAAGCCTCTTTAATTGTGACCGGATGAGAAGTCAGGGAGAAGGGAACATGGAATGATGCCAACTTTCTATAAAAATAAATGATGCCAAATAATGCCAGAATACACTATGTGTAGATTTAATAACTAGAATAGACAGAAGTCATAGGAAATTGAGTTGATCACACTAACAAAAAAAGGGCAATGACCAGAGCTTTCCAACCCATATCCCTGGAAAAGAAGGCACCAGTTGGGTACAGGGGCGCAGATTTCAATCCCCTCAGCCTGTGGGGTGACAGAATGGGGGCCAGGGGTAGCCTGGATCTCCCTGGCCTAGTGTCTCCTGTGAAGCTACCTTGTGCTTGGACAACATGTGGCCCTATGAACACTATCATTTTTACTTGTGCCATAATGTGAAAAAAGATTGCAAACCACTGAAAAGACATTAACAAACTCTTATGCCACAGCAGTCACACTGAGGAAGAGTCAAAAGTCTGTCACATTAAGTTACTTAATTTGATCATTACTGACATTAGGAATTTGTTTTTAATTTCTAAATGTTTTGATTTTAGTTTTCCTTAGATTTAAATGCAATCAAGAGTTGCTATCTAGGTTTTTATGTTTTTACATATTTCAGTAACGTTAACATAAAAATGATTTAAGTTGCCCTGGCTGGTGTAGCTCAGTGGGTTGAGTGCAGGCCTGTGAACCAAAGGATCGTGGTTTGATTCCCAGTCAGGGCACGTGCCTGGGTTGCAGGCCAGTGCCCAGCAGGGGATGAACAAGAGGCAACCAAACATTGATGTTTCTCTCCCTCTCTCCTTCCCTTCCCCCTCTAAAGATAAATAAATAAAATCTTTTAAAAAAATGATTTAACTTAGAATGGGTCTATAAGAATATTTTTCCCTTTCAATGTGATGCGTGCCAAACACAAGGTTGAAAAACACTGAGATCAGTGGATCTGGAATTAGGTACTCAGTTGAAGCTCAGGTCTACCACTCAGAAACTGGGATCCTGGGCAAGCTACTTACCTTCTCTTTAAGCCTGTTTGCTCATTTGGAAGATAAGGATAATAATAATAGCTCTTATCCATAAAGGGATCTTTGTGAGGATTCAAGTGTATGAACTGATTAAGCTCAGTACAGTAACAAATATTTGCAGGTTAGCAAAAAGAGCTGATTTTAGGATGCTAAAACTATGTTTCATATCTAACAAAGGCTCTTAGTTTCATTTATTTAATCACTCATAGACAAAAGACAATGGAAACCTGACTTTATAAATATGGCCATATTCCATCTTTAAAGAAGGTGGGAGACAGTTCTATTACTTTAGAAAGAGGACTCCTACCATACTAAAAATACTGTCCTGCAGCTGCTTAAAATTTATTTTTTTAGACCATAGCACCACTGTTTGGTTGTTTCCAATTTCTAAAACCACAAATAGTAAAAGTGTACTCAGTCTACTGCAAACATAAATAGCAAATGCACGCTTCAGCACTTTTTAAAGGATATGGAAATTGGCAACAAAAATGCAGTTCATGTTGAAAATTTATGACAGCCTTGCCATATTTCTTCAGAAATACAATCAGGTAAAAATTAGGAAGATCTCTACCAGCTGGGTGGTATTTTTATGTGTTTTTACTTATATTTTCACTAACTGAAAGACTTTCATTATGCAACTTCTGGCACTTGATAAAATAGAGCAATAGTACCTTTGCTAAAACCACAGTTTTTTGGTTATGTTTAGCATTACACAAACATCTTTCACCTTAGATATCCTTTTGCATTAGAGTGTTTAATTTTAAATTGACTAAAGGGAATTTATTTTTCAGAATATTATGCTTTCTGGATATCATTAAGCAGAAGAATTGTATTTTCCTAACTTCTCAAAAGATTGTGTGTGGTGTGCTATAATTATTAGGCATTTGGTTCCATAAAAATATTGTGAAAGCTACTGCTTAAAAATGAGAAATATGAAAGCGATTCAGGAGACCATTGAGAAGATTGATTTACTGTGATCCTATAAATCAAACCCTTTAAAAACCCTGTTTTATAAAATATGTAAAAAGGAACAACATGGACTTAGTGTGCCTTCCCTGATACAGTGCGTCTAAAAGAACACATCCTCGTCCTCTGGGGGGGGCACAGGAAAGGAAAGCATCCCGGCACCAACAGCAGAAATAAATGATATTTACTATTAAACTTAACAATGGAGGAAAAGATTTTGTCGTTAGGAATAATTCTTCAGTACTCTGTCATTGCAGTGTTAAAATATCTACTGCTACTTATTTGAACTGGATTTTAAGAACCAGTACTAGGAATATTGAAAGATTATTTGTTAATCTTTGATGTAATCAATTGAAAAGTTGTTGAATTAATACTGAGTAAACAACTGATTAAATAAATGGGGGAGCAAACAGCACTTGGTCGGTTCAGATTTTTGCTTTTAAAGACATTTTTTAAATGAACGATTCAAAAGTTGATGAACAATTAGTCCATACTATCTTCTGAATACTAAAATGGTGTGAAACCAAAATAAAACTACCACGGAATGTTTCAATGGACCCTGTTTTCCATGGCGGGTCCTCTTTACATGCCTTTTTACCAAGCACGCTTAACTAATAAACATTTTCACTAAATATATCCGTATTGAACTGGATGAAAATTTTACACATCCCTTACATGTTTTTATAAACTAATAAAAATAATACAGAAAAATCCGTATTAAAATATGCAATGTGACAAAATTAAGGTAAACTAAATGACAAAACTTCTGGGGAACTTGCAGAAAAATAAACTGGGTGTTATTTTTTTAGTTTACTGAGAACAGTAAGAAAGTCAAGACTATAAAACTATTATGCTTTGTATTTTTAAGCCCCTCTATGTGTTATATAAAAAACGCATTTTTTTCCCCAGGTCTTTTAACAGGCATCTGCTTTTTGCCAGATAACTGCTTTGCTTTGAATTTCAAACTGAAAAGTAAACCTACTAAACAAAATCTCAAAAAACACTCAAAATACCTCATAAATTAAGAAATATAAAGATATATTTGTCTTACCTACAATTAACATCTATTCAGAATGCGAACTCATAAAAGCATTCAGACTTATATTTTTCCTACTTTGAAGGTTGTTTCAATAATAAAACTTGATAACATTGCACTACTGCATTTCTACAAATTATCTAAAAATCCCTCAAAGTTCTGAATTTATCTTTTATCTTGTCTGCTGACCAAGATTTCATCTGAAAGATTAGCTGCTTTGAATCGTCTATTACTTTAAAATGTTCATCACATTTTCCTAAAATAAGAGATGATTTAATCAATATAAAAGCTAGAAACAAAGTATTTTTAAACTAGCTTTTAAAAACAGGAATACGTATTCTAGCGATGCAGTTTTCTGACTTGAAATAAGATCACTTTTACAAAAACTGAGTGTTATTTTGTATCTAGCAACAGTGGAATAAAAGCGTAAATGTCTGCTTCATTTGCTATAAATGTCTGCTTCATTTGCTATAATCACGCGTTCTGAGATGAGAAGTTAAGAATTAAACACTAGGAAGCTTCTGAAGCATATAAACCCTGCATTTTAAAACTAGAAAACTTTCTCCTGTGCCTTATAATAGTTTTTAGTTAAAATACAGTCTTAAAAAAATTAACCATAAGAAAATAGGAAAAAGAATCTTTCTCTAATATATTACAATAATTTACTGAAAATTTCACTTGTGAAAAAGAAACCAAGCTTCAGAATTTGGGAATAATCACATACAATGAATAAAAATGTCATCTATAATAACACGGACATACTTAAAAGAACTAATCTTTTTTTCAAGTTGCAAAATGACTAATATTTTGAAGAAAATTAGTTTGATCCTAACTTAATTATTAATAGCTGACATGAATGGTTTTTGAGTAAGAGCTATAACTTTTTAATTCTACATACACAGTCTGTGAGTTCTGACTTACGCCATACTACTGTTGTTCAAACAGTTACCTATTGTGTTTGAGTAGACACATTAACTTCAAATCATATCTGTTATTTTAAGCTCTGAGTAACATGAAACTAAATCATATGATTGAGGGTATAGAAAACTGTAAGAAAATAGCTACAAAAAGACCAATTATAACACTTTAGTTCCTGTACTATTACTTCTTTTGTTAAGTATTTGTTATTTTATACCATTTTAAAATCTGAAGAAAGAAATAATCACACTTTCTATTAGTGCTTATAAAGGCTATTGTCATCTTCAGGGATAGATTCTCCTTAAATCAGTAATGCATACAATTTTATGTTCCAAAATTTATTAACCCAAAGATAATAGCATACGTTTTTTAAGAAACTTTAAAAATACTGTTATAATGGATAAATTTATGTACCTAGTTAATGAATACCTCTAATATAAAGTCTACTTTTCTTGCCAGAAAAAAAAATCAGCTAAATTTTAAACTATTTTATCACACAATTACCATCTTAAATTATGTACAATTAATATAACCTGAGACCTACTCTGGTCACCTGAAGAATTACCAGTTAAAGCAGGAATCTCCACAGCTCGGCAGCACTTTAAATAATTTGATTAAAAAAAAGTTATTTTTGCATATTTATTCCTTAACCACATCAAAATCATTTCCTGGGTTTCTTACAGTGAAAAACTCACTTGTTTTGGAGCAAAGTATATACCAAAAATACTTGGTAATCCAATAGACTATTTTTCCTACATTATGGTCAGGCAACAAACCCTACAAAATACTGAAGATTGACATTTGTAGGTAATTCAATAGTAGGATGATGAGTCTTCAGTAGTTTCACAGTAGCATAACTTTTCACATTACTTGAAACCACTGTTAAACCTGTAACACATTTTCTGTTTCGCTATGGGTGTTTTTCTCTATCTTCAACCCTAAAAGAAATATCTTTTATCTACTTGCAGTACAAAAAGCATTCATAATTCAGTAATGTTTTCCTTTTTTTTGTAATGCATGACTTTGAACTTTTGAATTTTCAAAGATCAGTTAAACATTATGTTTCTTTAAGACCAAAGCCTTACTTACGTGAATCTGTGGCTTAACTGACAAGAATTTTTCTGTTCCAGGGAAAGTGAGTCAGTTTATACCCTAAACACCATAATCTAGCTTCAATACATTTAGACATCTACAAGGAGAGGCAGTCAGCCATGTTACATCCCCCATCACAGACTTTAAGAATCATTTCTCTATGGGACAAGAGAAAAATGAAAAGTAAAATAATGGGAGGAAATAAAACATTTATAATTTAAAATAATAATTAGCAACAACACATTTCTACATTTATGTAACATTTATACAACCTTTTTTATCAATTCCACAAATATTTAATAAAACCCTAATATGTGACCACAGTGAGTACAATGTTTGATCAGATGCCAGGGGCCTCCATATGATAAACATCTAGAAATTTGTTCTCCAACTGTATTACTGTATGAAGTATTGTCCACATAATTGCCACATAATTTTACTATATATTTCTAAAGAGTTACCAATATTATCAGTGTAACTTCCCAACATTAAATGAAAATAAGTATAAATAAAAAATGAATACATAATCAAACTGTCCAGTAAAACAGTTAAAGTAGAAAACTTTTTGACTTAGAATTTTTAATTAACTTTCAAGATTTTAAAAAATCACATATTTAAGTATAGCTAGTATAAAAATCTCACATATATGCTAATTAGCACTTACTACATGCAAGGTACTCTCGGTAAGCACTTCACATTTTTTAACTTAATGCTGAAAACTTCTTTCACTTTACAGATGATGAAAATAAATGCTCAGAGGGGTTAAAGAACTTCCCAGAAGTCACAGTTATTAATTGGCAGACACTTGGTTCCAGAGTCCATGCTCTTAAGGTCTATCCTTACAAGCATCAGAGTGAAATATGACTTTTTAAAATTTGGGGACAAAAACAGTGTGACATTTACTGATATAATATCTGGATGAAATATGTAAAAGACTTATTTAAGCACACACAAATACTTTAGGCCTTACATAAAATTATTGTTCTAACGAATGGTTATTCTGCATTTCATTTATATTCCACTTTCAAGAAACAAAATTAATATTTACATATTCTAAAATCTGAATACTACTGATTTGACTTAAATAGTCATAAGCACATGCATACTATCCTTCCTTATGGGAACAATATGAGAAGTTTGATATAAGTAAACTTATTCAAATCAAGCATAAAAATATTTTCTGATTCTTAATAAACTATATAATAATTACATACATTAAACTGAATTTTATGTCCTGATATTTTAATATTTAAGTTTAAATAAGTAATATATCATTTATTTTACTTTTAATATGAACAAAAAGCTACCCCTTTACAAGACGATACAAGCCACAACATGAATAAATAGCATTAACATTTATCCAACTATTCAGAGCAAAATCTTAGGTGTCATCAGTGATTCTCTCTCTCCTTTACACTCTGGAGTTAAATAACCCTTTAAAACTGGTTCAATTATCTCTCATTTTAAAAAAACTGAAGACCACTCTAGAGTTTAATATAGGAACTGATAAACACAAATAATCTCATTCAACAACTTCCCATTTTAAAATGCAAGAATTATTTCTAATTGCTTCATTTATTGTTCATTCAGGTTAGTTTCTTAGTTCTCTTTCAGTGAATAAAATTTTGTGTTCGGTTAAATATAGGAAGTTACACCATGAATAGAATGTAATTATCTATCATGAGAGTAAGTTATTCCATATTCCCATTTTAAAAAATAAATTAATATATCAATACACTCTATAACATTTATATAAACTTTAAAATACTAGCTAGCTGAAAGTGAAAAGAACATAATCAGGATAATTTCATGCCATGCATAATCATTCTTCACAGAATTTTTATTATGCAGTATGGAATGGATTACAGAAAATGTATTTCACACATGCTATTTCTTATTTAAAAGGAAATACAGAATAGGATATAGAAAACTTCTAGCCAAATCCTTATTCAAATCCAACATTCATGGACGCCACTGTAATTGAAAGACATTTCCAAACAGATAGCTGTGGACCTCATTTTCCTTTAAAATAATATGTCTTTCACATGCATTCCAACTAAAACATTCATGTTCTTAAACTTTACCAAACTGCTTTATGCTTAGTTTTTAAAATATTGTAGTTTTATTTTGCTTTACTTTAACTTATATCTAGTTAAGCTCACACAATATAGTTCAAATTTTCAAATTATGTTAACATGTTAAGAATAGTATAGTATAGATACCTAATCGTAATTTTATACCAGTTATTTCCAAAGTTTCAGAAACTTCACTTGTTTTTAACTGACCTCATGCAACTTCCTAAAATAGGACTTTATATTTTGTCATTTTAAGATTAATGTTAATTCACTTTTAATTTCATTTTTAATATATTTTCCAAAATAGTTGAAGTTCTCAAACTCAAACATCATAATGAATACTATTAAATTTTCAATATTCCACTTTTCTTTTGACCTACTCAGTAATTATAAATTTAAAATAAACATACACTATTAAAATATGACATAAAGATCTTCAAATTAACAATGATATTCCTTGGAACACCTACAAAATTATAAGACTTCAGATGATTTTGAAATGAGTTTAAAAGAAATTTAAGATCCAGGATGTATTAAAAACAAAATAATCATTAAAAACATGAATAAAGAGAGGAAAAAGAAGAGAGGAAAACAGTAAAGTCCTTATGTGTTTCTTAATTAAACATTTAAGAAACAAAAATCTACATAACAAAAATAGAGATTACTATTCATCTAACAATAAACTCAAAGCATTTACAAAGTTAATGGAAACTTAACCAGATGCTTTTAACCAATGATCTTTTGCATAAGTAGTAAAATGTTCAGATTAAAAAAAAACTCCTAAATAATTTTATTTATAAGCCTTTCTTAATAGCTAACTTTTAAAAATCTTGTACACTTATCACCATTCCTCCCATGAAAGCCCCTATTTTACAATATATTTGCTATTCAACTTAGGAGTATTTACCTGGTACAGGCAATCAATGTTTCCTCATCAATAGAAATGCAACCTTTTTAGTAATGTAAAATTCTATCAGATGTACTGAAGAATGAATTAACAGAGGGGTACTCATTCTTTACTCTGATCTTCAGGTGCAAACATTCATAATGTATAAGGAAATTAAACTACAAATTGGGAATATCGTATAAATGTAAAAACATTCATATAAAAATAGCTAGAAAATAATACAAAGCAACATCGAATATAAGACAGTATGGTTACAGACTACACACAAAGAGTGATGAACTATAAAGATAACAAAATCAAGTATCAGATTGTTGATGCAAGACTCCAAGGAGGAAGTTTTGCACCATGGTTAGGAGGAAGTTTTCAATTTGAATTAAAACACAGAAAGAAGCAGTCATTTTAAAGGTGTAGAGAGAACATGAAGGCATGGAGGAGATGGTGATCAAAAAGGCAGTGAAGGGACACAGAAGGAATAGAAAATGACATGTGAAGGCAACATGAAAAACTAAAATAAAGACAATACAAGCCACAACATGAATAAATAGCATTAACATTTATCCAACTATTCAGAGCAAAATCTTAGGTGTCATCAGTGATTCTCTCTCTCCTTTACACTCTGGAGTTAAATAATCATCAATTGCTGTTAACTCTACCTCCTCAATATATCTTGAATCAATTTTCATCTCTAGTTCCTCAATAACATCATACATTATTCATACCATCTCTCGTCTGAACTACTCCTCTGGTCTCCTAGGTAGTCTCCTTTTATCCCCTTATCCCCATCTCCTCCTCACCCTCAGTTGAAACCTACTATCTGCCAGACTGATGTTTAAAATGTGAATGAGGTCTTTACCTGTTTACTAAAAAGCCTTTCAGTGGTTTACCAAGATCTCAGAATAAAGCCCAGAGTCTTTAATATGACATGTATTGATTTGGTCCTTACCTATATTTCCTGTTTCACCTTGCCTAGTATGGAGCCTTCTGCCCTGGCCACAAAGAAACCTCCTCTTCTCTCTTCAATTCCAGGCTATCTCAATTTTGACTTTCCCATGAAAGCCCTCTTTGAATCCTTCTCCAATCCCTCAGACTAGGCACTTTATGGATTATACTTATAAGTATTTGATGATTTTTAATTATCTTTTAAATGATGGCTTTCCAAAATGACCTGTAAGTTCCATTGAGCAGGGGTACCCAACTCTCAGCCCAGGATGGCTATGAATGTAGCCCAACACAAAATCGTAAATTTACTAAAAAGCTTATTTTTTTGCTCATCAGTTTTCATTAGTGTTTCAGTATTTAATGTGTGGCACAAGACAACTCTTCTTCTTCCAGTGTGGCCCAGAGACGCCAAAGGTCAGACACCCCTGCATATCTTTTTGTATTCCACCTTTCCCCGTAGCCCAGACAAGAGTCTGAAACAACAAATCACTGATAAGCCAAGAAGACAGTTAGATGTTGCCACCCAGAAGATTCACAAGATATAAGGAACTCTTCTGTCACCAAATAGTTAATTTAGAAAAACAAAAATTATCTGCTTCAGTGGTTTCTGACTATACATATCAGAGTCCTCAGATTCAAAGTGCTTCAGAGAACAGAAGAACCAGCCAGCAAGAGATGTTGGTACCATCTACCATATAAATCTGCCCTTGCTCCAAGCACTTCAGCATCATTTTTCTTTTTTTTTTAAGTGGATGCTTCTATAATACATAGTAAGAATACTGCACCACATGCCCACTACCCAAAGTCAAAATATCTTCTATCACCATATATTTGGTCCCCTTTATCCTTTATTACCACTCCCTTCCCTCTGGTAACCACCATAGTGTCGTTTGTGTCCATGAGTTTCAGGTTTATATCCTACACATGAGTGAAATCATATGGTTCTTCACTTTTTCTAACTGATTTATTTCACTTAGCACAATATCCTCAAGGTCCCAAAGTATCCTTCGATGGATGACTGGATAAAGAAGATGTGGTACATACACGAGTCCACTACCGGAGTACTATTCAGCCATAAGAAAAGATAAAAAACTGCCATTTGTAACAACATGGTTGGACTTTGAGAATAAGCTTCATTTTTATGTGTTTTTACATATAGGATCTTCAGATAACATTTCATTTGGAGGGGGAAAAAAGTTTGAAAACCTCTATGCTGAGAAATTTCCAAATCCTGACTTGCATTCTATCCATTCATCTAAGAGCCTTTCCTCCAGCTATCGTTCTTCACATACTGATAGAAACCACCCTGCTAACCCTGGCTGAAACCCCAAATGATCCTAATTCTCCGATTCCTTGATTCATCCCTTCTAACTTCTATCTTTTCTTCCCCAACTTCTTCCACTGTTGTCAGGATAAAAAGATTCAGATCCTTTTTGTTCCTAAAATTACTACAACAGCTTTTTTACATGCCTTACTTAACTTCAATCTCTCCTTCCTTAAAACATCCAATTTGAATTCGTCTTTTTTAAACAGTATTTAAATTTTTTCCATGATAAAAATCTTCAGTAAATTCCAGTTTAATATCATAAAAAAATTAAATGCCTCTCTCTGGCTTTTAAAATCCTCCTCCACAGGCACCTAAACCAAACCACCATTCAACCTATTAGACCACTTTCTTCTTTGATCAGTTTTCTCAAAAATACATCATATTCACTGAAGCAGGATGCTCTCCACATCTCTCCTCTTGGTCCATCTAAACCAAAGACCCAAAGTTGTATGGCCTAAGTTACCGAGGTACATCAAACACAGTAGAGTAGAACTCCATATTCCCAGTTTGACAAGTTTAACCTGTAAGAACTACCTTTATTTCTCTTGCATACTCTGAACTTCTTCGGTCTATATGTCTTGGCATAAAATCTTACAATAACACAATATAAAATTACTGAGCTTATAGAGACCTTAGATAATGGGTAGTCTACAATCTATCTGCATTTTATATTAGATGAGAAAATTAAACAAAAAAGCAAGCAACTTGTTCAAAGTGACAGAGATAAATTAATGGTAGGCCAGAAACTAGACTATTAATTTAGCTCAGTTTACCCCTTTTTCTTACAGTCAATCTCTATTCCAGCTATCTTCCCAGGAGGCCATCTCGTGTAAAAATTATGAGACAAGACTGTAGATCAGACTGCTGGAGTCTGAGTATAGGTCACAATGCTTACTTAAAAAAAACTGGTTATCTATTACATTAATTTTTAGCCATTTGTCTATTTTTACAGATTGTTAAGACTATTCATTTAACAACTATTTATTAAGCGCCTACCATATTCTGGGGATACAAAACTAAAATATCCATCTGTGTGAAGAACATACTTTAATAGGCAAAAGTTACAATGTATGAATAAATAAATACATTAAATATTTACAGGGTCAGAGAGTGAGAGTGCCTTTGGAGAAAAACAAGGTAGGGAAGGGTACCCTCCACTCATAAGAGATCCAGGAGATGAGAAGCAACCAGCACCTTAGAAGTGAGTGGAAGGAACTAATGAGGTCAAAGAAAAAAACAGAAGAATGAGGTCTGGAAGGCAAGTGAATGAAAATCTTTTAAGAAGGAGGTGATTAACTGTGTGAAATGTCACTAACTGGTCAAGAAAGATGGGAATTGAAAAATGACCTGTAGATTTAGCGATATAAAGCTCACTGGTGACCCTGAGAGGAGTGATTTGGTGGAGTGACAGAAGCAAAAATCGGAATGAAGTTAATTCAAGACAGAAGGGGAAGATAACTGGAGAAAGTAAGAAGAGACAACTCTTTTGAGGTGTTCTGCTAAAAAGGGGGCAGTGTAATGGGATGGTAAATGAAGAGTGATGGAAAATCAAAGACGTGCTTGTTGCTGCTGCTTAATGTTTAAGATGGAAAAAATGTATCCAACTCGGTATGATGTTGATCAAGTAGAAATAGAAAACACAAAGAAATTCTGGAGTGATGTTCTTAAGGAGGTGATATAAAATGGAATCAAATGCATAGGTACAGGGGTTGGCCTTATATATAAGTACAGGTATTTCAGCCACAGTGACAGTCAGGAATTAAGCATAGATTAATACAGATGGGAATGTCCATTTAGGCGTGGAAACATATGCAAATTTTCTGTAAACAGTCATATCCTCTCAATGAAAAGGGATCAAAGTCAGCAACTGAGAATGAGGGTATGGAAGAAGGTGCTAAAGGTTTGAGGAGAAAGGAAAATGTATGAAATGGTGGTCTAAAATAATGAAAGAGTTAAATAGACTAAGAGAATGAAAGTTTGCAATGAAGTACAATACAAGTAGAAGTTAGGGGCCACGGTTTAAATTAGAAGTCAGCATTGCGTGTTTTCTTCAGACACACTGCCTTGTGCCTATGCAAGCACAAAGTAGGCAGAAAGTAGAATTAACCAAGGGAAGGACAGAGAGGGAGAGAAGCAAAATAACTGAGAAAGAAATGATAAAGAGAAAAAGAAGCTAAAGAGTTGAAGATATTTATACTGTGATGATTATAACAACAAACTACAGACTGTAGATGGGGAAATGGGGAAGGTAACAATTCTATAATTACAAAAAAGTGGTCAAATCAATGTATTTGTTGAAATAGTAAAGAACTATGCTATAAAGAGAAATTGGGATCAAAAAGAATGGAAGTCATAAAATTGAAATTATAAAATGTTTGCTGGTATTGATCACAAGATTAAAAGTAAAACGAGGAGAATCAGTAGTTAAGGTAAGGTACAGAAAATATCTCTTCCCCCTGAGAATACCATCTATGGCTATAGCTTCAACTGGTATTAAGTTCATGATTCTAAAACACCTATCTTCAGTCCCAAAATCTTCTTGACCCATATTTGACTGACAACTGGATTATCAAATTTGAAGTCCTAAAATATATCAAATCTCACTTGTCTGAAACAGAAGACACCAATTCATGCACTAAATCTGAAAATATTTTTACATTCCTTGTTTAACTAACAGAATCACCATCTCGTAAGTCCAAAATTCCTTCTAAACTGAGCTTGCATGCATTCTTGTCCCACAAATTCTACTTCTTTAGTATGTTCCAGAATTTTTTGTACTTTTCTTCAAAACAAGTGACGCCAACTTAGTACAAGCCCTGGGCATGTCTCGCCTAGACTTTTGAGTAGAGTCTCGTCATTGGTCTTCCTGCCTCGAAACCCGTTCCAGTGCTCCCCAACCTTTGTGGCTTTCCTGTTTCCTTCACTAACAGCTGATGTGACCAGGAGCTCGGCACCAGTTTCTCTTTCACGTGCTCCAGGGTGTTGGGAATACTGATTAGGAACTCAGACCTGCAAAGTAAGTCCAAATTCTATGAAGTGATTCCACATTTGGCCTCTGTTTACTGTACTGGACTTATTTCTCTCTACACCTTACAATCCGGCCTCTATCAAACAATATGCCTTTATAACATGCATTTCCCCATGTCTAAAATACCCTTGCTCAAACTGTCTGCGAAGCAAACACGGTATACCTCTTCTGTCACTGCGCATCACCATTTTGAGTATATCTTCCCTATGTAATGACAAGCTTCTTAAGGGAAGGACCATGTTTCATTCTCCATAACACAGGAGGATTTTCATTAATAACAGATAAATAAAAATTAGAGTGAAATTCCTGTGTCCTATATATTACTCCATTTAATCACAACACCAAGAAGCAGTAATGCAAAATATTAAGATTGAAAACAGGAACATAATTATACACATGAAAAATGAAAACATATCTATTTATATATTACTCAACTACACACAGAATTATAAACTCACAAGACTTTAAAACCCAAAAGGGAACAATAATTATCTTATTAGTGGAATAAAGTAACATTGAGGGAAGTTAGGTAATTTGATAAGGTCACACATGTGAGTAAGTGGATAACATAACAACCTCATTCTGCAACTGAAACACGATTAATTTTGAAACAAATAAAATGTACTCTAACCTCATAAATGTTGGGAAATTTAAAATATAATGCCAAATAAATGTCTCAAAGAAGAAATTATAACATATTAGAAAATATTTCGAATTGGATGACAATGAAAGCTGATATAACAAATGTAATATTGTGAATTATAAGAAATATATATTTGATCTTAATCCCAGTTCCTGGCTCACAGCTATTAAAACTCTTAAATTCCCTAAGCAATTACAGTGATATAGCTGTCTTTTGTTATGTTAATGAGGTGAATTTTGGAAAGCCCCTAGGTTACCTAAGGACAGGAGCTAGCTGCCAGTGTAACTAACCATTGACAAGAGAGTTTAAATTCTGTCCCATCCCCTTATCTCCCCACCTCTCCGAGGATGGTAGAGGGTCTGAAAATTGAGTTCAATCACCAAATGACTAATGATTTCATTACCTATGTAATAAAGCCTCAAAAAAAACAACCGGACAAGGACTAGGTTCAGAGAGCATCCTAGTTGGTGGCCACATGGAGATTCAGGGAGAGGGGCCCACTTAAAGAACACGGAAACTTGCGCTTCCCAGTACTTTGCCTTGTGCATGTGACTATCTCTAAGTTATGCCATTTCATAAAAAACAGGTAATCTAGTAAGTAAAACGTTTCTCTGAGTTCTGTGAGCCGCCCTGGTAACGGAATCCAGGGAGGGGGAATTACAGGAACCGTGCGTAACTGGTCAGTCACGAGCACAGGTGATCTGGACTTGCCGCTGGCACATGAGCAGCGGAGGGGGCCAGCCTTACAGGACTGAGCCGTTAACCTGTGGGATCTGGCTTGGTGGCGTGGAGTGGGAGGGTGGGGGGAACACACGGAAATTGGTGCCGGAATCACACCAAACCATGGGGGATACCACTAAAGCTACAGGGGAGAAAAGCGTAATTTATATGACGAAATATCAGTGTGTTTTGTTGTTTAGCTCGGGCATTGCAGGGGCAGAGAGTGAGTCCAAAGAAAGGGAAAGATGAGAAAACAATAAAAAAACAGGATAAACAAAGGTAAAATCTACTTCTTTTACACAGTTTACAAAAGCATGTTCAAAGAAAAGAAATATATAACATTAGGGATGAAAAGGGCAACGTAACCACACACACACAAAATACTGTGAATACTTTATTGAGATAAATTTGAAAATGAAATTATAGGGACAATTTCATAATATAATAAAATGAATCAAAAAAATAGTAAACCTAAATAGACCCACGGTTACTAAATTCAATCTGCAGTTTTTAAAAAAACCCTCATTCCACTAAAACACATGCATGCTCGCGCACATGTACACACACACACACGGACACTTTCCAACCCAGCTAGATGATTTTACAGGTGAATTAAGTAAAACCAACTACAAACTGATAAATCACTGTCCTAATATCAATAGTTCTAGAGGACAGATAAAGGTAGAAATTCCTCTTATCTGCTAGGAATTATAAACAGTTGCTTGTAACAGAACCAACAAGAAAGGCAAATACTTACAGGTTCTGGTTGGTTTGTTTTCTTATAATGAAAGTCCAGATATAGGTGATTGTTGATATTGGTTTAATGACTGTCTTAGTTTCCTATTGCTACTGAAAAAAAATTACCACAAACTGGGAAGCTTAAAGCAACACAACTGTATTATCTCATAGTTTTAGATATCAGAAATTTAAAATGGGTTTCACCGGGCTGAAATCAAGGTGTCCACAGGCCTGCACTTGTTCTGGAGGTTCCAGTTATCCTTCACAGATTACTCTAAAACTGCCTGTGGTACAATGAATGCTGTTGAACACAATATGGCCGTTCCCCAAAACATTAAAAGTAGGCTTATAGCTTAGATGGCGACATAGGCAGACATGTCTCACCTTTTTGTACAACCACATCAAAATTACCACTAAAATATAGAACCGCCATCACTCAGGAACCACCATTTCAGCTCAGAAAATGAGCTGAATGGAAGTCTGACAACTATGGAATTGAAGAAACCACATCCATCCACACTGGTAAGAGAGGCACAGACATGGAAGGGGCTGGCCCCACACCAACATGGATTAAAATTCAAGAGGGATAGCTCAGGAGCAAGGAGTCCCAGCCCCACACCAGGCCCCCCCAGCCCAGGATTCCAGTGCCAGGAAGTTAAGTCTCCACAACTTCTGGCTGCAAAACCAGTGGGGATTGAGTTGGTGGAGGAGGCTGCTGGAGTCCTAAGTGGTTTCTCTTGGGGAACCCACACAAAGACTCACTCAGAATCACTCCCTCTGGGCTCCAGTACGGGGGTGGCGGCATGAAGAGCACTAGTGGTATACAGGGAGACACTGAAGTGTCTGGCATTGGGATGAGCAGAGGTCACTGTCCCTTTGCTGAACCCTCCCCCTGACAGAGTTGGTAGGCTGGTGACATATCTGAGACTCCATCAACCTGTCTAACACTGTGTGCCTCACCTGGGAGTTCCACAGAAGCTCTACCCCACCCAACTTATAGGCACACACAAGCTGCTTTTCCATACATCCTATCAAAGAAGCAATAGTTGGCTGCAGTGAGACCTAGCGGCAGCCAGATTAGAGTCACAGCTGGGCTCTACCTGGGAATCCCTAAGCCCAGCAAAGCAGCAGCCATCTAAGATTGCTTTACAGCTCAGGCAGGGTGCCCCAGGTGAAACACCGGTGGGGGCTGACCTTGGCCTGCACCACCTAGCAAACGCCAGGGCCAATGCAACCTGTAGAGAGTGAAGCACCACTACCCTGCCCCTGCACCACTGATCTTCCACAGATGGTGAAGGTTGGTGGTCATGGGTCACAGCCGGTCTTTGCAGCAGACTGTCCTGGGCAAATCCCTCCCAGTGATCTGCCAACAGCAATCAAGGCTCAAGTACAAGAGAAAGGTGTACTCAGCCCACACGGAGGGCACACCTTGGGTACCCAGCTTGGGTAATAGGGGAGGCTGCGCACCTGGACCCTACAGGGCACCTACTACATTAGGCCATGCTACCAAGACACAGAGTCAAAGCAGCTCTACCTAATACACAGAAACAAACACAGGGAGGCTGCCAGAACAAGGAGAGAAAGAAACATGGCCCAAATGAAAGAACCGATCAAAACGCCAGAAAAAGAACTAAACAAAATGGAGATAAGCAATCTATCAGATGCAGAGTTCAAAACACTG
>PVKM010004276.1:0-52924 GCA_004027735.1 Carollia perspicillata
AAAAAAAAAAAAAGAATTAGGTGGTTTCCAAGAAGCCATGGATGCATTAAACCTCTATGAACTAGGCTAAAAAGGACAAGAATTGGTTGAAAAAGTGGCAGTGATAATTTCACTAAAAAAATATAGGCTAAGGAAACTTACTGAAACTGAGCAGAAACAGGACTGTGAATTTCTAATTACCAAAGGCAAAATGAGGAACGTGACAAATAACTTTTTTCCATAATCACATTTCAAAACTGCTAGTTCTGAATTCTGAGAGGAATCTACCACTGGACCATTTGCAAAGGGGACACAGAACTCCACACTGGCTGATGTCAGTGGGAGCAGTGTCAGAACAATGCAGGGGCAATCCTCTTATGGCCATTTTTCACATCCATTCTCAAGAAAAATTGGGGTATAAAGGGAAGTTTTGTGAAGACTTCCAAAGAAACCCAGGGGAACTGCCTTGTGTGTAGCCTTCTGGTGAATGAATGGACTTGCTTTGGGAGGACATTTCAAAGAATCTCAAGGAATGAGTAGTTTAACATGTCCCATGGCTTCTCCCATCAAATATCAGTTTTCTTGGTTTCATTTTTTAACTGGAGACCATAGCAGATAACATGGAAATTAAAACTGGTTTTGAGTTCAGTATAGCATAGTTAAATTAAGAATTCTGACTGTGGGGTCAGACTTGGGTTGGAATTTGCATTATTATCACTATGCAATGGCTATTCACAGCAAAAGCATTAGTGCACTAGAATTACTTTTCCTTTCTTGCACAGCTTTCTGTGTTCCTTGGAGCTAATTGCTTCTATGTACTTACTACTTATTCAATCCTAAATTATTCCCTGATCCTAACTTTTCTCTGGAGATACACCAATGTTCAGATTCCTCAGTTATCCCATCAGTTTCATCTTCCTAAGGAAATCTTTCTCTGAGTTTTCTGACCTGCTCCAAACAGGACTGGTTGTCTTCTACAACTGATACATAGATTTCACCCTGGGATTCTCCCTGTGAAATTTCTGAGGACGGGGGAATCCCTTTCTCTTCTCTCCTGTCCTGTGTTAGCTTTCCTCATCCTTTATGTTAAGTATTCCTATTTCTTGGTTTACTTCCCTATTTTGGTGGAAAAGTCCCTTTAGTAGTCTTCTAAGAATGGATACATGTGACATAATTTTTTAAGACCTCTAATTTCTTAAAATACCTTTTTCTTTTTTTAAACTTTATATAGTTTGGGTGGGTATGAGGCATTTTATATTGAAAATTATTCATCTCTATCACTTTGAAAAATTTACTTCCTTGCTTTCTAGCTTACAGTGTTGCTATCAAAAATTCCCAAAATATTTTTCTTAGTTATTTTTATTTTTTTTAATTTATTGATTTTTAGAGGCAGAGAGGAAGAGGGGGAGAGAGAGAAGAGAAACATCCATTTATTGTTCCACTTATTTATGCATTCATTGGTTGTTTTTGTATATGCCCTTGCTGGAGATCAAACCTGAAACCTTGGTGTATTGGGATGGTGCTCTCAGGGCTCTTGTCCTAGTTATTTAAACCTATTTCCCTCACCTACGCACCCACCTCTCCCGAAGCTTGAAGATTCTTCTTTGTTCCTGATGTTCTAAAGTTTCACTCTAAAGTATTTTGGTATGGCTTTATTTTCATCCATTGTGTTGGGCTCTTAGTGAAACCTTTCAATCTGGAATCTTATTTCCTTTAGTTATGTTGAAACTACCTTGAACAAATTTCACTGATTACTTCCTTACTTTCATTTTCTCTGGTCTCTATACCTGGAACTTCTCTCATTTAGGTAGATGATGAATCTCTTGAACTGGTTATCTTATTTTCTTTTCTTCTTTCTTCTTTTTTTTTTTTTAAAGATTTTGTTTCTTTATTCTGAGAGAGGGGAAGGTTAGGGTTAGAAACATCAGTGTGTAGTTGCCTCTTGTGCACCCCCTACGGAGGTCCTGGCCTGCGACCCAGGCATGTGCCCCACTGGAAATTGAACCAGTGACCTTTTGGTTCACAGGCTGGTGATCAATCCACTGAGCCACATCAGCCAGGTCTCTTATTTTCTTATGATTTCTTTTCTAGTTTGAATTTTTTTTAAGTCTTTGCTTCATATTCTGGAAGATTTCTCGATTCATATTTCCACCCTTCTATTGATTTTTAACTGCTGTTATCAAAGTTTCTAATTTCCAAGGGCACTTTATTGTTCTCCAAATGTTTCTTTTTCTATAATACATTGTCTTGTTTCATGATTGCAATATCTTTTCTGATGCTAGGAAGGATGTTAACATCTGTTGACATTTTCTTCTGTCTTGTTGTTTATGTGTCCTCCATGTTGCCTTCGATTTTCCTTTTGGTCTCTGTCTTTCAAATGTTAGAGGCTTTCCTCAGAGGTATGGCAATCTTTGGTTTCTGGTCATTTCTAAGGAGGGAGCTGGGAGCTAAAAATCTAGTTGGAAGTATTGAGAACTTAAGGGAGCTTTCAATACTGAGCTTCACTTAGGATTATCTAGGTGGTTTATTTGGGGGGCAACCCCCAATGTTGCAGTTTCCAGATATGATCTACTGAATGCTACAGATTCCCCAGAGAGGATGCTTCCTGTCTTCTGTTTGGAGGATAAAGGCCTGATTATCAGTATCAGGCTTCTATGCAGCAGAAGAAAGCCGAAGATCTCAACATCCATTTTGCATCTGCCCAGTTACTCTGGGTTCACTATTTCATCTACAGTCTCAACTGTGCCTGGTATACCCACCCAGAGACCCTGTGTCTATCCTCTTCAGCCTTTCCCAGGCAGGTGTGGTTGGGGTTTTGAGGACAGCAACTATTCTTTGACTTTCAACAAGTCCTTATTTTTAGCTATTTCTTTAACCCCATATCCAGAGATATACAGTGGCACCAATTCCAGAACTATTTAAGGACACATACGTAACAGAGGACTCAGATTTCCTTGTTGCTGGTTTAGGATTATGTCTCTTTGGGGTTGCTAAGTCATTTACTTCTATTCTGTTATCCAACTTACATTACTTTGTCACTATCTCCTCTCCCCACTTTCCTTAATTATTGGTTTAGACAGTTTGTTGAATGGAATGATGATATTTATATGTTTTCGGTTCACATCTGGAGTCAGTGTTTTCCGAATTGTGTTCAACTATGTCCTGGGGTTCCCTGTAGGTCCCTCAGAGCCACAGAGGAGGGCTGCGTAGAGTTGAGCAAGGGCTGGGCTTCACATTGTCCAGCCTCACTTCAGGCAGAGAAGATAGAGACTTTAATCCAATAAACATTTTGTTTGAAAAAAATCTGCTGCTAAATACAACTGCACAGCACTTTAAAAAGTTTATAATATTTGACACCGAAATATACCTGTAAGGACAGAGAAGTATTAGACAGAAGTGAATATTCTCCAAAATGACTTCTCCCATCCAAGTACTAACCAGGCCTGACCCTGCTTAGCTTCCGAGATCAGATGAGACTGGGCATGTTCAGGGTGGTTTGGCGTAGACCACAATGACTTCTAACAAGCCTCTCCTCTCTGTAGGCAAGTGCTACTCCTGGTTTCAGGAGGTAGAATCAATTTCCCTTCCCCTTGAATTTGGGTTGGCTTTGTAACTGGCCTTGGCCAACAGGATGTAGCTCAATTATGTTCTGGAACTTCTGAGACCAGACTTTAGGTGGGCTGGAAGCTTCTATTTCTTGTCTCTTTGTGCCAGCTGCCATGCTGTGAAAAGCCCAACACACATGGAGAAGCTGTGTAAGAACTGAAGCTCTCTGTGAAGATGGGCAGTGCAGACTGCCACTGTGAAAGTAAGCCCTCTTCAATTTTCCAGTTCCTTGGATGCTGCAGGTCATTGCAATCTTAGCTGTTACCACAGAGAGCAGAAGAACCACCCATCAAAGCCCAGCTGACCCAGGGAATCATGAGAAATGATAAAATGGTTGCTCTTTTAGGCCAAAGTTCTGGGGTACTTTGTTATGTAGTGACAGATAACTAAAACAGAACAATTTCAGGGACTATTTGTTTCCTTCTATGTAGCTTTCTGATTTTTAAAAAATGTTATTTTAAAATAAACAAGCTATTTAATTCCCCTTCTTTAAAAATAAGTGATAGAGTATAAGTAGAGTAGTGATATTTTTTTTGCCTTTATAAATACTTCTTTTGTTCGGTTTTTATAATAAATAGCATGTAAGGTGGTCACCAAGGTCTGATGTGGTTAAGGAGCAGAATAAAGCTAACCAGTGCTCACAAGTATTCAACCTGACATGCTAACATACACTTATGCACACATACACACATTCCTGACACAAATGACCAAGAATAAAGGACTACAGGCCCTGGCTGGGTAGCTCAGTTGGTTAGAGCATCATCCCGATAAGTCGGGTTTGTAGGCTCAGTTCCCAGTTAGGGCACACATGAAAAGCTGCCAATGAATACATAAATAAGTGGAACAATAATGCAGTGTTTCTCTCTTTCAAATCAATAAAAAAGTTTAAAAAACTAAAGGAATACATAATCAAGCAAACAATCACTAGACTTTCCATGGAAGGATTTGGTGGAATATAAACATACCATAGAGATCAAAGAGTGGATGATGCTATTTGGAAGAGAAGGCGGCTTAAAAATAATCTAATCATAACATTACAATTTAAAGATTAGTAAATCGAACTTAGTAAATTGAAATCTAGAGTGTGAAGTGACTTGTTGACACAGGTCGAAGGTGGCAGTGAGGAAGACCACAGAGGAAGAGTGATGATAAGAGAATAAGTTAACTGCATTCTAGTGAATGAAAAAAAAAACCCTACATGTGTTTAGCTAACAAAAGAGCAATTTACTTTTCTTGATATAACATTTCAGTAGCATAAAATACCTGGCCTTCCTACAGAGGGAAAATAACAATAAAAATTTGGTTTAAAATTGTTTCAGAAAGCGAGGCAGGGAAAGACATCCATGGGTCAGCTGACTTCAGTGAGCAGGAAGGTATCTTTGGTTCCAAACAATAAAAACATGTATGTGTTAACTGTGAACCTTAGAGATGCTTACCTTGAATTTCTGAAGCTCTTTTTTTCTTTTTGGGCAGTTGTGGTTAATGTACATTATACGTCATAATTCATTTAAAAAATGACTAGCTTGCTAACAAAGGTTTCATAATGGCATGTGCTTGAAGATGTATTACTTTATTGTTTCTGTATTTGCCTTTTTGAATGTCCTGGTTATGAACTGTATTTCACCATGGTACCTTCCCCAGCTTGTCTTAGTGGCTCGAAATAGGTGCGGTCCAACTTATTTGTATTTTAGTGTGTATTTCAAAATGACCATCTGTTTAATATTATACATTTTGATAGTATCTTCCACTTAGGAAGTATCCCAGAATTTACTACATAATTAGGCAGAAATGTATTATAAGCCATCAGAGACTAGAGGATTTGTCGTTACTACATATGCCCTTTGGTCTGGTGTTCCTTCCATGAAGTAACACGCGGAACATTCAGGCCTCAGTGCTAGTTCTTAGTAATATAATTGTGCTAATGGTGATGGTTGTGGGCTGCCACCAAGCAATCCAGCTGTGCAGCTGTCACTACAGCTTGGGAACTGCCATCAGCAATGGGTGGCTTCCTTTACGTCAAAGACTTGCCCCTCGAACAGCACCGGGAGCTTTGTTTATGGCAGAGAAAAGAGATCAACAGTCTTGTCTGTGTAGATTAGGGTCATGAGGGGACCCAAAAAGGGCAGCAAATCTCTCCCATCTGTTCTTGTTTTTCTAAAGGGCCAATGTCAGTGAAAAATTTAAAATGGCGAAGATCCCCCACTCACTGCCTTCAATATCAGTTTATAGGTTTGTAAGTTCATAGTGACCGCCTGAGGGAATTTGTGAAAAAGTTCCAAATGAGGCAGGAAACACTGCAAAGTACCATCTAATTCAAATAGAAATGATTTCTTTCAACAGCCAGAGGCATATTATTAGGATACTGTTAATAAATTCTAATAAAAAGCACTTAACTGCTGCCAACTAAAGGAATTTCTTTCTTTCTTTTTAAATTAAGTGACAAGAAGGTAAATAAAAATAAAGAAGGCCTGTGAGACCTCAGGGTACCAGGAATATAGGACGAGGATAGATTGGCTTGAACATTTTCCATCTTCAGGGGTACCATGACTACTTCTCTTCTGTTAATATTATCTGTTGTGCATTTTGAAATCTTGTCCTTAAGTTTCAACGTTATGCATTAAAAGATTTTATTGCTGTTTCCTGGTTACCCTTTACATTTTTCACTTCTACCTTAACATGTCTGTGGAAAAAATCCTCCTCCCCTCCTTTTTGTTTTTTACAAATTACAAAGAACTTTCAAAGACACTATCTCACCTGAACTACAAAATTGTAGGGGACTGGTTTGTTTTAGTCTGGCAAATGTGACTCAGCTCTGTACGGAAAGTCTGCAGAAGCGAGGTGGTGTTCAGGAGCCAGACCTTCAAACCGGGTTTTCCCATGGAAATCAGGCCTAGAAAATGCATATAGACTATTATGGCTCGCTCTTGCTAAAACGCCATCACCCTGATCTAAAACAACAAATGTGTATTGTCTATCTTCAAGGTAATATCCAAAGGTTGTGTGAATTTTCTCGAGGACAGAGCTAATCAGTTCACCACCATTCCCCTCTGCATGTTATTTTCATTTCCTTGATTGTACCTAAAATGTAGACAATAATATTCTATGTAATAGATAATAAATCTTTCTCTGATGTAAGACATGAGAAAAACAATAAAAGCTTCTCTAGGCAAGGGTCTAGGCACTCTCCTCTTGAGAGAGTGGCCAAGGCATTCAAAGACACTCTCCCCTTGAGAAAGTAGCCTTGCTGTTCCCTTTTTCTCCACAGGATTGTTGTTGCCTGTGCATTTATTCTCATCTTCAGTCATAACAGGCAGACTCTGCTGGCCAGAGTCCGCCACACAAAAATGTTCAGCAATTGGAAGCAGCACTAATGTGAAGTGTGTGGAACTGAAATATCTCAAACTCATTTTAGAGTTGAGAAAACTGAGGCCCAGAAAGGTAAAGAAAAACTCTCAAAGCCAATCATGCATCTAATCCCATTAATCATTCATTCAATAACTATTTAGTGAACACACACTGTGCTAGGTACACAATTACGTTACACAGGTGAAGGGTAAAACACTATGGTTGGGAGACTATGTTTGGGAACAGAGATCAGGATTTTATCAAAAGTTTACATTAGTTTATCAAGGTTTCTCAGTCTCAGCACTACTAACATTTGGATTGGATAGTTTTGTTGGAGGGCTGTCCTAACTCATTGTAAATGTTTAGTAGCATACATGGTCTCCCCTACCAGAAGCAGCTGACATTCCTTCCTGTTGTGATAACCAAAAATGTCTCTAAGAAATTGGCAAATGTCCCTTAGGGGTCAAATTACCTCTCAGTAGTTGAGAACTACTGAACTAATTAAATTTTGTGGTCCTTAGTCTCTCATCTTTAAAACGGGTATAACAATCTCTACCTAACAGCATTGTTGTGCCTAGTGAATACACCAGAAGTGACCAGTAAGTGACCAGGGAGATGTTGCTGTGTTATCATTCTTATTCAGGTCATCCAGTATTTAGGAAGGGCCTACTGTTTGCCATGCAGACAGGAAGATGCAGGCAGATTCAGGCCTTCACCTCCAGGCTTGCCTTTTATATGTGGTATTCCATTTGTTCTAGAAGCTGGCACCTCTTCTGAGCCTCCAGCTAGCCAACAGTCTCATTCTATTTTTGTTCTCACTATTTGTAACCATCTCCTTGTCCTAGTTTGTCATCATCTCTTGTCACTTAAGTTGTAGGGAAGCTTTCAGTTTTTGAAAAGGCTTTTCTTGGGATGACATTTTAGTAACTTGGCATGCCAGAGATCCCATGGCATCTTGCCTTCACTTCTCCTGAACAACCGGCACAATGGACACAATGGATCACAAAGCCACCAGAATGGCAAGATGGAGGCATAGGTGGAAACACTGTATCTCCTCTCACAACCAAGATTAAGGACAACATATATTTACAAACAATAACACAACCAGAGAACAGAAAATTGAACTACGGAAGTCTGACAATCATTCAACCAGACCGGTAAGAGGGGTGGAGTTGGCAGCAGGTGGAAAGGGAATGTGGCAAGAAAACGTAGTGGCTACCAGACCCAGGAGCGCTGGGGAGCATAGGTGGCATGGAGCTTGCAGACCCCAGATGCAGGGAGGAGACCAGCAGAGCATGCAGAGCATGCAGGGCAGTTGGCCGATGGAGGACACACATTCGTGTGCAGATAAACTAGCCAGAGCAGGCAGTGAGTTGGACCACATAGCCCAGGGCCCCAGTGACAGGAAATCAAGCCTAAAAACACCAATTGAAAAGGTGCCAGGAGAGGCTCCCAGCCTCACAGGAGAGGTCATTGGGGAGACTCGCAGGATCCTGGAGCGTGCATAGGCCCACCCACCAGGGAACCAGTGCCAGGGGGGCCCAGTTTGCTTGTGGGAAGCAGCAGAGGGGACATAAATCCAAGAGAGCATGGGACAGGAGCCATTGTTCCCTCTCTGACCCCACCCCCACAGACGGCGTCACAACCCTGCAACAGGTTGCTCCACCTTGATAAACACCTAAGGCTCCACCCCTCATACATAACAGGCACCACCTGACCAAAACATGACTCAAACAGAAGAAAAGCTCAGAGCCCCAGAGCCAATACTTTTAAGTGACCAAGAGATAGCCAACCTATCAGATGCACAGTTCAAAACACTGGTGATCAGGATGCTCACAGAATTGGTTGAATTTGGTCACAAATTAGATGAACAAATGAAGGTGTTGATAAGTGAAATGAAGGAAAATGCACAGGGAACCAATAGTGATGGGAAGAAAACTGGGACTCAAATCAATGGAGTGGACCAAAAGGAAGAAAGAAACAACCACACAGAAAAGAATGAAGAAACAAGAATTCAAAAAAATGAGGAGAGGCTTAGGAACCTCCAGGACATCTTTAAACATTCCAACATCCAAATTATAGGAGTACCAGAGGGGAAGAAGAAGTGGAAAACTTATTTGAATGAATAATAAAGGAGAACTTCCCCAATCTGGCAAAGGAAATTGACTTCCAGGAAGTCCAGGAATCTCAAAGAGTCCCAAAGAAGTTGGACCCAAGGAGGGACACACCAAGGCACATCATAATTACATTACCCAAGATTAAAATGAAGGAGAGAATCCTAGAAGCAGCAAGAGATAAAGAGACAGTAACCTACAAAGGAATTCCCATCAGACTTTCAGCTGATTTCTCAAAAGACATCCTGCAGGCAAGAAGGGGCTGGAAAGAAGTATTCCAAGTCATGAAAGGCGAGGACCTACATCCAAGATTACTCTATCCAGCAAAGCTTTCATTTAGAATGGAAGGGCAGATGAAGTGCTTCTCAGATAAGGTCAAGTTCAAGGAATTCATCATCACAAAGCCCTTATTTTATGAAATGTTAAAGGGACTTATCTAAGAAAAAGAGATAAAAAACATGCATAGTAAAATGACAGCAAACTCACAATGATTAACAACCACTCCTAAAACAAAAGCAGAAACAAACTAAGCAAACAACCAAAACAAGAACAGAGACACAGAAATAGAGATCACATGGAAGGTTAGCAACAGGGAAGTGGGAGGAAGAGAGAAGGGGAAAAGGTACAGAGAATAAGTAGCATAGATGGTAGGCAGAAAATAGGCAGGGAGAGGGCAAGAGTAGGGTGGGAAATGTAGAAGCTAAAGAACTTATGACACATAGACATGAACTAAAGGGGGAGAGTGTGGGTGGGAGGGGGTGTGCAGGGTAGAGGGGAATGAAGGGGGGAAATGGGACAATTGTAATGGCATAATCAATAAAATATATTTTTTAAAAAGCTCTCAGAATGTCTAGATCAAAAGGAACTGGTGATAATGTAATCCACTGTCCTCAAGGAGTCCATGAATAGCAGTGAGAGGTGATATGAGAAAAGAAGAACTGAGTTGACATTTCAACAATTTTCTCTAAATGGGTCTCAGAAAAAATCTTTTCAGAGTATGAATAAGAATAATAGTAGGACAATCAATGTTTCTTTCGACTTCCTTTGTTACTAGGCTCTGACTTGACAACTTTTAAGAGTTTTAGTAATATTTATTTGCAAAAAAAATTTCCAAGTCCTAAAAATGAATACATCTTGAATAAAAATGAATTGACATTTGATTTCATTCAAGCAGTAGAGTGTTTTCTCTAGGCAAAACAGTGTAATTAATTTTTCCATGCTGCACCTGAGCTGAAAAAAATGCATCCCTCTCTTACATTTTTTTCAGTTATTACCTTAGGTAGCTTATAAACACTTACCTTATATATAATATGAACTGTGACTCTAAAGAGACTGTATACAATGGACTTTAAAATCATAATGTAAGCATAATTAAGGTATAATGCCAAGAGAATAGAATGTCATCTTGAAATAATGACCTCCAACTGCTGTGAAAGTGTGGAAGAAGAAAACCGATACCTAGAAATACAGGTTGGGCAATAGCCAAGACCTTGACTTGCATGTCAGTGCCTGAAGGCTTGCTGAGTGGTAACTGAATCACTGCCTTCTAAAAGATAGTCAATAATTGGGGAAAGAAGGGGAAGGGCCACTCAAGGAACATGAATAAAGGACCCATGGCCAAAGACAATGGGAGGGATTGAATGTGGGAGATGGGAGGTTGGTAGGCCAGGGAGAGTAATGGGGGGAAAATGGGGACAACTGTACTTGAACAACAATTAAACAAATAAAAGGTAGTCAATTCTCCATCATTCTCAGGAGAAGAGTTATAAGGCATGAAACAAAAACAGCATATTAATTTGTATTTGGATGATGTCTTTGTATAATCCTTTGGACATAGTGCATTTGACATTATGGAATTTCTTTTTGCCAAGCCACCAAAAGTTATGAGATCCATTTCCTAATCTTTCAAGTCCTTAAGTTGTTCTTGTTGATAAATCAATTCACACAAATGTACTAATAGCTTCTTGGGTATCTTCTCCAGGAAATCCATTTCCCTATGAATAGCTGGAAAAGCTTTAAGGAAGAAATAGTTCCTGAGATGGGCAGAATGGGTGAGACTTCCAAATGTGGCAATGAGGGGTGAGATGAGAGGGCATTCTAGGTGCAAGAAACAGCATAAGCAAAGTATGGTGGTGGGAAAGCTCACAGCAAGTTTAGAAAGATGATGAGCCTGGTTTGACCAAGGGCAAAACTGGTGAGAACAGTAGTGAGCATTTTAGCAGGGAAGAGCATTGATTCTTGTTTAGACTAGAGTTCCAAACAAGCACCTTGTTTGCCAGGTTTGGAGTGAAAATATGACATATTTTTTAATTGAGATTTTTAGCTTCTGTTGAAATTCTAGAAGACCTCTTAACAGTGGGCCTAAGGTCCTGCTGAAACTGATGCCCAAGAAGAGCTGGCACTATGAAAGGAAGGGTGTACTCTCCAGTGGGCCAGGCTCCCCACCACTGACTATGGTGTTCACAACACACTAAGGAAAAAGGGGAGTTCTGATTTATTGTCAGATTTTTCTTATGATAGATAATTATAATCTCCAAGAAAAATGCATGGTTGTATTATATATTTTTCTAAACCCTGGGTCATGAAAATATCAAGTTGAATTTTCCTACACCAAACTCACTTTACTCATTTTATGAGCTCAGTCAGCATTTCAGCTCAGGCCCTTTCCTTCTGATATGGGAAGTCTTTAAAGGTTTTTTGGACAAGGGAGGGAGTGACATAATCAAAACTACATCCCAGTTTGGACATGAGAAACCACTCTATATAGGAAAAAGGAAGAATGCTCAAAGATAGAACAGAATCAACAGGTGACTGCAGTACTAGAGGTTCAAGGTGACAAGGGTCTGCCCCAGGTTTGGGCAGCAGCAACTTAGATCCAGGGGTGAAGGTGATAACACTTTGAGGTTTTTGTTCTAACTTCCTCAGTGCATGACATCAAAAACTGGAAAACTGTAAGGAGAAACTAGTGTGTTGAGGTGAGTGGTGAGCTCATTCTGGATGTGTTGAGTTAAAGATACTAGGCAGTTTAGTTGAAAACATGAGAGTAGGACATAAGGGGACATTGGAGCAAAGGGCAAGGAATTGGGAATCACCCTGAATAGAAAAGGCAGTTGATACCACTGAAAGGAAGGCCACTGAGGCGAAGAGACTGTAAAGAGACAAAGTAGACGTCTGTGTAGGAACCATAGGAAGAGCTACATTCAGGGCTATCTTTGTCTGTTCAAGCTCTGTAAATCCAGTAGTTTTTAAACAATGGAAATCTGTTTCTAACAGTTCTGGGGCTGGGAAGCCCAAGACCAAGGCACTGGCAGATTCTGTGTCTGGTAAAGGTTTGCTTCCTGGTTCATAGATGGCTGTCCTCCCATGACGGGACCAGTATCAGCTCCCAGCACTCTCCTCAGAGGTCTGAGTTTCAGCTCTGTGTGCCACCTCCCTTAACACCATTGTCTTTGTTGTTGTTCCCACAACTCTGGGGGTGGCAGCTGCTTCCTGCAGCCTCTGTGATGCATTCAAGTTCTCTCTTTTGCCTTCTGAGTTACTTAGTTAACAAATTTATAACTAGCTAGCAATCCTTTATGGTAAATTCTCTCTGTTCAAATAACTAGTTTGTCTCCTGACTGTCTCTGACTAATATGAGCAGACAGATTAATAGTAGTGGGTACTGCCAGAGCCTCAAAGAGCAGGTTTCAACCCTGTTTGGAAGAAAAGTGGCACAGCCAGGGGAAGGCTTGTTGGCAAAGGGAGCCAATCCATTTAATTAACAGGTTACCCCAAACAATATGGAGATGGGGCACCAACCTTATTAATGACCATAAAGGTGTCCTGCGGCAGGAACGGAAGACAGAGACCTGGCCACCTCGATGCCCAGTGGCTTGTACTCATTAGTATGGCACTGTGAGAGCAGAGGCCGCACTGCCATCTCCATGGTGTAGTGGTCTGGAGAGGCTTGCCCATCAGTAGGGGCTGTGGTGCTGGCTGACCAGAACAGGACTCTTTGCATGTGAAGATATCCTGGTAGATAATATTTCCAGAGCACCACTCATTGATATCCTTGAATGTGAAAACTGACCTTCTATAGTAATGCCTGATTTATGCACAGTGCTTTAGAACTTGTAATACATTTTCATAGATTATTCGATTCAATTCTTACAATAACCATGAGAGACACAGCAAAGCAGTTAAGTACATGGGCGTTGGAGACAGAAAGACAAGTTTGAATCTTGGCTCAATCACTTCTTAGTTATGGGATCTTGGGCAAGTTACTTAGTTTCCTCTTCAAAAATGCATTGCCCATCTCATATTTGGGCTATTTTAATGGTCATGAAAGAGAAAGTACTTTAAGAAGCACTTAGCATATTGCCTTATACAATAAATGTTCAAAACTCCTTGCTGTTATGTCATGGATAGAAAAGAGAGAACTGGAGAGGAGAACCAACTTGCCCAAAGTCACTAAGTGATGAATTCAGGCCCCACACTTGTCTCTGTATTCAAGTTCCTTCACACTTTTTCATCAGCAGCATAATTTTTCTGGAAGCCTCTCAGGTGTGTCTTGTGCAGGCAACATCTCACATTTAGTTGCTGATGGTCAATGACTACACAAATGCAACAATGTGGGACCCCTTTTCCTGGTGAATATCACTTGTCCTGGCACTGAGAGTCAATGTAGGCACGATTCAGGGTTTTATGTTTCACCCTGCTGGGCCTACATTTCCTTAAGTAGAGTGATCACCTCCTACCCCAGTAATGTTTTTAAATGCTGGCTGCAGTTGGACATCACCTGGGAAGCTTTAAAAAGAATACTGCTATCTGGGTTCTCATTCCCTGAGATTCTGACTTAACTTAGTTGAGGCCTAGACTTTGGCCATCAGGAAAATAATCCTCTTTAGTCTATTATAAAGCCAGGGTTGATAAATATTGTCTAGGTCAAGTGTTGAAAAACTTTATATGCCATGGGCCAAATCTGGCCAGTGGTCTGTTTTCATAAAGTTTTGTTGGAACACAGACATATTCAAAACTTGGTAGTTTACACATTGCCTGTGGCTACTTTTGCACTATTGCAGCAGAGTTGAGTCATTGCAACACAGATCACATGGCCGGCAAATCCTGAAATATTTACTAACCAATCCTCAACTGAAAAACTTTGCCAACCCTATTTTAAAGGTCTGTATGATCTCTATAGGTCTTCTATCTCTACATACCACAGACCCATGATTCCTATCTGATAAATTAGATAATATAGTTAGCCTAGAGACATGACTTTCAAGCTTTTTAGACCACAAACTAAAGTAAGAAATAGATCTTATATCTGTGGTGGTTTTAAAAATATGTCTGCTAAATCATTTAAAGTCTTCCCTTCAAGAGGTGAAGCCTAATTCTTCCCCTAATCCTAGAATGTTGGCTGAACTTAATGAAAGGCTTCTAAGGAATAGAATTCAGCAGAAGTGACAATTTGTGACTTTAGAGACTAGGTCATAAGAAGGCACTGTGGTTTTTACCTTGGTTGCCCTCTTTCTTCGATTCCTCCACAGATTAAATTAGATAATGCAAGTCAGCCATTTGGTATAGTGTCTGGTACACAATATATGCTCCTTTCATAAATCTTAGTTCTTCTTATTGTAATTATCATAACTCAATCCCTGATAGTGGCTCACTTCTACTACAGATAATTTTTGCATTTTAAAGGGAGGAATTGGGGAGCTAATATCCAATTCATTGGTGATTCGTTGGTGTCATTAAACGAGAATTCTAGGACTAACACTATCATTGCTATTTAGCTTTTACCATGTGTCAGGCAATGTACTTAAGTTCATATGATTTGTCTCCCTTAACTCTCACACTAACTCTATAAGAGATTAGTTTATGGTTGAGAAAACAGAGCACAGATTCTTAAATAATGTCCCCAAGGCTACACAGCTAGCAGTAAAAGAGGCAGCATGGGAAACCTTAATGTGATGCCAGAAACTGCATTCTCACTCACATTACTCTTCTAAGATATGAGAGAGAACAGCTACTTTTGGGGAGAAGTTATTATTAGTGTTGGCAATTGTAAGGGGTGAGAGTCTAGGACTAAAAGATCCCAGTAAAGGGGCCCAGAGCTACCCCACTTAAAAGCTCAGGTATGAATAGAATGTAGATAGGAACATAGCTGCTGGCCTCCTCAAGGGACCATGAAACTACTGGGGAGTCTCTCTGAAAAGTCAAGGCAAAGTGCAGGGAGATGCCCTGTTTGTCATCTGATTTCATAGCAGGTACCTACAGGTTCAAGCCTTTAGGCACAGTTTCAGAGCATAAAAGCAGTTTAGAGCAGGGTGCTTTGCAGAATGACTAAAAGCTAGATATAGCCTCCTGTTCCCAGCAGAGGAAGTTTTGCTCATTTAGTCATGAACTCATTCTTTCATGCAAATATTTAAATGCCTATTACATGCCACAAAAATAAACAAAATATGGTTTCTGCCTTTGACGATCATGAAGACTAAGGTCCAAGTGACCACTCACAGTTCTATGGGCTGAGCTCCACAGAGGAAGAATGAAGCAAGTGCTATGGGGCTCAGCCTGGGGAAGCTCCAGAGGATGCCTGAGAGGAGGCAAGTCATTGGGAGATCAGCTGAGCAGTATCATCAAGAAATAAATGGATTGTTAATGATCAGAACAAAGAAAAGGGAACCACCATGAAAAATACAGACTCAGAAGCACCTGGTGACTCAATGGAAAAAAGCAAAGGAAATGTAGGAGCTACTAAGATGATTTTGTTTCTGGCAATCTCTATTCAATAGAACTTTCTGAGATGATGACAATGTTTTATCTTCATTGCTCAATATCATACCTACTAGTTACATATAACTATTGAACACCTGAAATAGGGCTAGTGCAAGTTATTGAGTTAACTTTTATGTAATTTTGATTAATGTAAATTTAAAACACTTTCACTGAATTATCTCATTTAATTTTCACAATAATTGTATTCAGTAGTTACCATCCTTTGCCCCATTTCATGGATGAAGAAACTGAGGCACAGTGAGGGAAGTCTCTTGACCAGGATGACATAGCCAGCACGTAGAATTTAAGCTGTGACATCCTGGCCCCAGAGCCCATGCTCTTGGTCACTCCATTATGATATCAGCATTCTATTCGCATAAATCTTCTTGTAGAGGTAATTCCCATTATGTAAAAAACTTATTAAAAGCTTGTAAAATATTGACAGTAGAATTATTTATGAGGTATTAACACAGCTTGTTCTTTAAATGAATTCATGTGTGAATACCCTGGTTCACCTTTAGGAGTTTTGCTGAAATGGTTTACACCACCAACTAAGTGACCCTACTTAATGAATTCTAAAAATGTAGTAAACTGCTCAAGGGATTCCAAACTCTTTCTACCAGTAGTCATTTAATCCAGGGAGGGATGTCTCAGTAGGAATAGAGAATGGTTTTCTAGTTAATCTAAGGGAAATCACTGGGCATTTTTGACTTTCAGTGTAGCATTGGCATTAGAGCTCATAGCTGGAGACTTAGTTGTGTGGATTTGAGAAATCTCCCAGGAACATCTTTCAACAGTCCTCAAAGATTGCTGACATTTTGCCTGTCCCACTAGGAGGGTGAAATTGAATTCTGACACCAATTTTTTCTTCAGTGGGACTAATAGTAAATTGAAGGGAAAAAAAATCTTAGAAGTGGCAGACCCCAGGGAAAATCCAATGAATTATGGAGCTCTAAGATAGATTTGAACCAGTGGCTCTTAGGGTAATGTACCACAGCTACAGTAGACTAGCAAAGGTCACACAATGTGTTAACTCCAAGATGAAAAGCAGGCAAATCATACTGAGAAGAAACACCAGATCATATTTCCCTTAGTTGCAAAAGGTGCAATTTTGAAAGATGAGTAAAGACTCCCAATGAACCAGAGGTTGTACATAACACAATATTTAATCCAGCTGACTCATCGTTATAGCAAAGCATGTTCCTTTGCAAGTCCCTTCATTTAGAGTAGGGTATTCACAAGTGAATTCCTGGCAACATGGGGCATTTTAGGTTAATTGGTACTAGGTTATCATGCTGCAGAACTTAATTCTGACTCTATTAATTCCTTCCACCCGTGCATAGGACACCTATTCCATATGCGGCAAGATTTTTAGTACTGAGGACACAGAACTGAATGAATCACACAAAGTCTGATTACTTGGAGCTAACATTGTAGTGGGGAAAGAAGGCAACAACCAAGAAAGTTAAGCAAGGAAGACCATTACAGATAACTGTACTTGTTCTGCAGAAAAAAAGAGGATGCTATGATACCACAGTCTGTGTCTAGGGATGTTTCTCTTGGCCTGGGTGATAAAGTGTAACTTCATTCTTTACTCTCAGAGAATATACTTCCCCTTGGCCTCTGAATCTGTTCTACCAAACACTTGGTGTAAATTGTAGCTGTAAGGTGCCTGTCTGTGCTACAATCATGTGCGTGTACATTTGACTTTCATTTGGCTCATTCCATTTTCCATTTGACTTGCATATGATTTAATGATATCCAAGAGTTTTCCTGTGTCCTTTGAGGTTCCATTTATTTCAACAACTGTTTTCTTCACTTTTGTGCTCCCAATTAAAATCTCTAATGAGCTCTGGCAGACTTTCCTTCATCTGCCCACTCCGAATTGGAGTTAATGCTAATAATGATAGACTTGTATATGGAAATTAAAGTTGTTATCATTAACAAGTGCTGGGATTATTAAGGATGGTTTCTTCTACTTGTACAAAGATAATATCAGGCAGACATAACACTCCTTAACTTCTAAGAAGATGCTGTCAAATTTCAGAGGGCCTAGGAGGATCCAATATTCAATAGCACTCAATTGTGTCTGTTTTTACAGCATTTGTAGGTGTTCTGTAGGCTGACAAACTTTTAATTCATTAACAAACTACAGTACAGAAAGATCACTTTCCTCTCTTCATTGTACCACATCTGAAAGCCCAGTGTGTATGTGTATGTGTGTGTGTGTGGGGGGTTACTCCTAATAGAGTTAGTTAAGTGGAATGATCAAGAACACAGAAAAAAAACCTACTTACATTAATCAAACCCAGCAAACCAGCACTTTGATGACGTTTTGGACTCCAGATATGTACTAAAAATAATATATAGCAAAAGTCATATTCCTATGAGTAGGACGAGGAGTTGCTCTGGGAGAAGATTGGTAAAATCAAGCCCCTTTGCTGTGTTTTCCTTCTTAATTTGATGGCACTTTTCAGGATTTCTTCACCATTTGTGTCATACCCTCCCAATCTAGTAAGGTAACGGTGGCCAAGTGAGGTCATCTGGGTTCCTCGCTCCCCACTATGTTAGCATCCTTATCCTTCCAGGCAGCTGCTGCAGTGGCACACTGAGGCTTTCTTCTCTTCTGCCCACAAACATGCAGCTCTCCTAGTTCACCTCACTCTTCTTTCTCCATTTCTCCCAATTTCCCACCAGAGAGGCATAGAAGGGGGCCTCCCTGACTCCTCTACAATCCATTCTGCCCTCAACAGGATGTCTGCCCCCATGTGGTGGTGTCCTTGTGTGTCTGTCCAAATGTCCCCTTCTTATAAAAACACCACTTATGCTGCATTAGGACCCACCCTAGAGACCTCATTTTTAATTGATTACTTCTGTGAAGCCTCTCTCTCCAATAGGGTTACATTCACTGAAAGTTAGGCCTTCAAAATATGAGTTTTGGAGAGACACACTTCACCCCCTAACAAGGACTATGTCCCTTTGATTTAATAAAATTTAACATAGGGCCTGACACATAGTAGGCATTTAATAAACACTTCTTAAATGAATGAAAGAGTCAAAAGCTGATAAATGGCCCTGAAGGAGAAATACTGGACTGGCACTTTTCCATGACGGACGGTGACGGGATAAGACTTCGCTGTCCATCACCTGAG
The DNA here is from genome assembly GCA_004027735.1 of Carollia perspicillata. NCBI lineage: Eukaryota > Metazoa > Chordata > Mammalia > Chiroptera > Phyllostomidae > Carollia > Carollia perspicillata. The sequence continues at coordinate 18,953 of PVKM010004276.1, forward strand.
CCTCCAGCCCTATGCAGCTAGTGGGCATTTGAAATATCAACAGTCCAAACTGAGTTGTGTTTAACTGAAAATGCATTCCAGTTTTCAAAGACTTAGTAAAAAAGGTAAGATGTCTTAATAATTTTATATTCATCTTATGTTAAAATAATAATGTTTTGGTTATATAGTATGAATAACATATCATTAAAATTAATTTTACGTGCTTATTTTTACTTTAATGTGTCTACTAGAAGTTGAAAATAACATATACCTTGCATTATATTTGTATTGAACAACACTAGTATAAGTAGAGTTGAGAACATAGAGAAAGTGTTATGGTGGGGAGAGGAAAGAAAACATAGCCAGGACATAACAATAATTATATTTGTTGTGTGTGTATTGGTATGCATATATATGCATTGCCAGTGTATGTATTTGTACATGTGTGTATTATTCATTTATCATTGTGCTAAGTACAGCATATGCAAAATCTTTTTCACTCTTCATGACAGGATGTGATGTGTATATTTTTATTATTATTATTAATTCTGTTTCACAGAAAAAGGTGAACTACCCAGAAGTCAGGTAATTTTCCTAAGGTCATACAGGTGGTGATTGAACCCAGCCATCTTGTTCCCAGAGACCACTCCCTTACACACTGCTTCCTTTTTGTCAGAGAGTTACATGTTTGGGAGATCAAAAGCATTGAGATTTTCTTCAGTGGGGGTAATGCCAGGGTGGGGGCATGTAGAACCCTGTAGGAAAATTGTACCTCTTGCCCAATCTTTATTAGGACTGAGCCTAAGCAGACATAACAAAGAAACCCAGTGGAGTCACTTGTGACCCAGCTGTGGTACCTATAGTAGCCGAACAGGTTAAAGAAAGGAGCAGAGGCATGGTAAGAGCATTTTGACTTTCAGGGAAGCCAGAGGGACTAAAGTTGGACAGAAAGCAAGTGCAGACAGAAATTAGCCTGCAGCCTCTGTCTTTGCTGGGCTCTGCCCCAGAAGAAAGCTCTGTGGGATGTAAGGAACCAGCTCCAATGCCGGAACGCCTTCCCTTTCACCACACAGGCATTTGAAGGACTGGCAAGAACTAACTCAGAGCTTCCAGAGTCTGTCTTCCAGCATCTCACAGTTAATACTGACTTTCATTCATTAGAGTATTTCCAGTTCCTGCTCAGACAAGGGTGTGTGTGAAAGAATAATCTGAAAAATCAGGTTACTTCCTTCTCTTCCCATCTCTTTCCATCACACCAGTTCTTCCACACCCACTCCCTGCCCCTCACCAGGAGTTGTTGGGTTGGGGGTGGGGCACAAAACAAAACTACATTTTTTTCATGAACATTGAGATTTGAGGTCATTATGGATGACATGTGATTCCCCACTCCACAGCTAGTGAACCCTGGACAAATGGTTTAACATCTCCAATTTGCAGCTTCCTTCTGTGTAGAACTGAATGCTATTTAATGCACATTGTTAGAGCATTCTTGCTTATTATTAAATTAGATACTGTATATAAAGCAATTTGCCCATTGTTCTTTTATTATGTGCCTATTTATTGTTCTTCAAGTAGATTTTTAGGTGCTAGGCCAAACCTAATGATTCAGAATCTGTGGGGTGCAGCCTTGAACCCTTATTTTCAACACACTCCCCAGGTGGTTCTGAGAATGGACGCTGAAGCTGGACAGTCCCTCAGGTTACATGTTAACATCTCAGTAGTGACAATATCACCTGTACTTTATTTCACTTGAGAACAGAAATTATCTTTTTAAAAAATCTTGAGGTATAACTGCACAAATCTTAAATGTACAGCTCAGTGAAATTTAATATGTAGATACAACAATTTAACCACCGCCCAGATCAAGACATGAAATATTTTCAGCTATCTAGCAGGATCCATCATGTCTCTCCAAGTCAGAAACACACATTACCCCTATTCCCCACACTGACTTTTTTTTTAAAGGCTCTACAGGTGATTCTAATGCACAGGTAGTTTGAGAATCACTGATTCACATCCTAGAACATTGGACTTTCCATCTCTAACCTCTTCCACTACATTTGTGAAATTGTGTTTGGGCCATTTCTTCATGACGTGATAGAGGATAGGAAGTAATGGAATGAATCTTAAGTTAATTATCAAGGGAAAAAGGAATTAAAACACTTTCAGGCTAACCCTGCTTAATGCTGTGTACACATGCTTATCGCTTTCTTCAGTTCCTGACTTAACAGTTTCCACTGTGCCTATTCCTTATGCTGTAAGGATCCTCTGGTGAAATGCTACCTTTCTGAGGTTTATGTCCCTCCTCAGGAAACAAGTCATTGGTTTTTGGCTGCAGCAGGAAAGCAAACAAAAACAAGTGGAGGTACTTAATGTCTTTGTGCAAAGAACTTCTTGGCACAGACTTGTGAAGCCTATTGACCCCTTCTCATCATAATGTTTTTAACTGCATAAAATGGGATATGTAGGATTACAAAGATAACCAACTCTATAAGATGTACAGATATCAAAGCCAAAACATCTTTATAGTAATATGTCCTTATTTAATAACTCATTAAATAACAAGATCTAGCAACAAATCTAATATTTATAGTAATTTTGAAATAGTAATGAGTATAAAAATATTTAATGATATCTTCATCAACTACTAAGATGGCATGAAAGTATCTATTAACATGACTATGGTCTGTTGCCTACATTCATAATTAAGTGAAATGCTATTTCAGGTAAATGCTAGTAAAAATAAAGATGCAGCTTCTCCCCCTGCCCTACTTGAGTTCACGGACATCCTAGTACAATTTATAGACTCCCCCTAAGGTCTCCCCAAATCTCCTGTGTGAAACAGTTTCAAATTCTTGTTTTCTTGTGACTTTCTGGATCAGGTGCCATTAGCTATTTAGGGTGATTAGCTTGGCCAGCCTGGTAATGACACCTACAAGGAAGCTGGGATAAGCCGATACGTGTGGTGCTGAAGTGACTGTCTATTGTCAAACAACTGGTTGCTGTGATTGAATTCCATGTCTTGCTCATGTCAACACTCCTAGTGGCTTGGAGTGAACAGAATGTTCTCTTGGTTTGTATCAGGTTTGCACAGTATTTATTATGTATTATTTAATTATGCATATTGTTGCTTTCTATTCTAATGACCACATGCATATCTATTATTTTGCTCCTATTTTGATATAAAGTCCTTTTGAAAACAAAGGAATTCAGTCTTATTTTCTTCTGTAGTCATAAATAAACTCATACATATGTGATCAATTAATTTAAGACAAAAAAAGCCAAGAACATACAATGAGGAAAGAACACTGTCTTTCATAAATGCTGTTGGGAAAACTGGACAGCCATATGCAAAAAAAGGAAACTGGACCATGTATTATATAGCACACACAAAAATTAACTCAAAATAGACTAAAGATATGAATGTAAGATCTGAAAGCATAAAACTAGAAGAAAACATAGGCAATAAGTGCCCTGATATTGGTCTTGGTGATGATGTTTTTTGGATTCGACACCAAAAGCAAAGACAACAAAAACAAAAATAAACAAGGGGAACTATATCAAACTAAAAACTTCTCAGCAAAGGAAACCATCAACAAGATGAAATGGCAACCTACCAAATTGGAATGACATTTACAAACCCTATTTCTGATCAGGGCTTAATGTCCGAAACATACAAAGAACTCATGCAACTCAATAGCAAAACAAAACAACAAAATCTGATTAAAAAATGGGCAGAGGATCTGTATAGATATTTTTTTCCAAAGAAGATATACATACAACCAAAAGGTACATGAAAAGTGTTCAACATCAGTAATCATTCAGGAAATGCAAATCAAAACCACAATGAAATATCACTTTACACTTCTTAGAATGGTTACTATTGAAAAGACAAGAAATAACAAGTGTTGTTGAGGACATGGAGGAAAGGGAACTCTCATGTACTGTTGGTGGGAATGTAAATTGGTTGTGGCCACTATGGGAAACAGTATGGAGATTCTCCCCAAAATTAGCAATAGAGCTACAATATGATCCAGTTATTTTACTCAGGGTATTTATGTAAAGAAAATGAAAACACTAACTTGAAAAGATGTATGTATGCCCACCATTACTGGGGCATTATTTACAGTAGCCAAGACATGGGAACAACTTAAGTGTTCACTGATGGATGAATACACAAAGAAAATGTGGCACATACATGTATGTACATACATACATACACACATATGTATGATGGAATATTATACCATTCAGACAAAGAAATAATCTCTCTTATATGCGATATATGGAAACTAAAAAAGAAGCAAAAAGTCCTCAAAAACTGAGCTCACCAGAGAATAGACTGGTGACTGCTGTAGGTTGGAGGGGAGTGGGCGAAATGGGTGAAGGGGGTCAAAAGGTACAAACTTCCAGTTATAAAATAAGTCATAGGGATATAATGTTCAGCATAGTGACTGTAGTTAATAATCCTCTATTGCATATTTGAAAGTTGGTAAGAGAGATCTTAAAAATGCTCATCACAAGAAATATATTGTATATGTGCTGCCGAAGCAAGCGCACAAGAAATATATTGTAACTGTGTGGTGATGGATGTTCATTAGAATGATTATGATCATTTCACAGTTATACAAATATCAAATTATGTTGTACACATGAAATTAACTAATGTTGTATACCTACTTATGTCTCCACATAACATGTAACTAATGTCACTTATACCTCAATTAAAAAATCTGTTAATGATAAAAGCAGTGTACCTGAATTTTCAAACCCAGAATATTTATATATTGCCGATACACTTTGTTTTATAACAACATTAAATAATGTCAAAAGAAAATAATAAAATCAAATATCTAGAAACATATATTTATAAAATGGGACATGTTATCAATTTTCTGCAGCTAAGTATTTGCACTTTAAAATGTATTTTGGACATCTTTCCATTTCAGAAGAGAAATTTACTTCGTTGTTTAACAATTGCAAAACTTTTAATTGTATAGTTATATCAAAATTATAAACAATTCCTCAAATGATGGCATTTTGTTTGTTTCTAATATTTAACTCTTAAAAACAATGCATATTCATCTATATATTTATTCGATCACATACATATATTAATACTTCTGTAGACAGTTACTAGAAGAAGAACTGTTGTATCAAGTGGTATTTTATGACTTAATTTTGAAAGGTATCATCTTATTTGCCCTCCAGAAAGGCTGTGTCAATTTATATTCTCCTGAGGAAGGTGTGAGAGTGCCAGTCCCCTGTATTCTTGCACTGGGTATTGGTAGTCCTTATCTTTAATTATTGCCAATATGATAGGTAAAACAATCTGACACTGTTACACTTATTCAATTACTAGCAATGTTACAACTCTTTTCACATACTTATTGTATATTTGTATTTATGCAAAGTTTATGCCCTTTGCTCATTTTCCTGTTTAGCTTAGAGGATGAATTAAAACAAATTCTTGTTGCTCACCTTGAATTTCTTTTCAGCAGCTTGCACCTTTAAATTGATTAGTTAAGAGCTGAATCATTGCTAGTTATATAAAACAAAAGCAGCCAAAAATCCTCTTGGAATGAGACAGGATTATAAATAAAAAACACTTTTTAATATGTAAACTAGGATTGTAAGCAACTTGCCTCAGTTACTCTTTTGGACTTAGCTGGAGATGTTTGGCATTAAAATCCCTCTCTCTTTTCCTGAACCCTGAATAGTTGATCAGAAATTGTGCTCTACAAGTTCTCTGACATAATGTGGTATTATCATCACCGTTTTGTACAAGGAGGAACTGGAAAAATATTAAGACTTATAGTAATAAAGTTAATGCGTGCAAATGAGTCAACATCAAACCTAGCCAATTCTGAGAATTCTAGAGTTATAATGTCAGTACCTCTTCATGATAAAGGAATTGATAACAATTCTACAACCTCATGTCATGGTTGAATTGTTCTTTATTTTCTCTGTTCAACTGCAGTAATAACATAATAATACTCACCATTTATTGAACTTGTACCAAATGTCAGACACTGTGAATTATATGTTATCTTCTTTAATCATTATTAAAACTCTGTGAAATAATGTGATGGCTGGTTATCCTTCCCTCTTACCTTCCTTCCTTCCTTCCTTCCTTCCTTCCTTCCTTCCTTCCTTCCTTCTTTCCTTCCTTCCTTCCTACCTTCCTTCTTTCCTTGCTTTTTTCCCCAGACCAATTCTCTTTCTCCTGGTAAATGACTACACTTTTCCTTTAGGGAGTGACCTCTTCCTCACTCTGTTCATTTGTGATGAGACCTGTCAATCTGTCAATTAAGGAGCCTTGTCAAGGAGGGATATTGTAACCTAACCCTGGCCACTATCACTCTCTGGGGACTTGGAATCCCCAGAATCAGTTAGAGCTGATTCTTCTCAGGGGTTGTCATGTGGCGGGAATTTTCACTAGTTACTGGTACTTAGATCCTTATAGCCACCCAAGTTTATGCCTTCTCTGAAGCAGTTTCCAGTTATTTATTTGACTCTGAATTCTCTATATTCTTCCAATACCTTTACTATGATTAAATCAACTAGAGAATTTCTATATTATTATTAGTTCCACTGTACAGATGAGGTAATTGAAGCTCATCCAAAAAAACCTTCACTATACCAGAAAGCCCTAAAACACTGCTGTGTAGCCAAGGTCACAGGTAGTTGGCACAGAGGAAAAGCAAGTAAACATCCAAGCAAACATTGGAAGTTTATTTTTAATTTCTCATTTAAAAAACAGTTGAATTAGAAACTTTTTTCATAATGAAGGCATTGTATATACAACATGAAAAATCTTTACATCATGGTTCATTAACTGCTTATACTGCCACCCTATATTGTATAATGTCCTAATTTGGGAGAGATTATTTGGGGAATGAGAATCCCCATTAGGTCAGTTCTGGGCTCCTGGCAAGGGAAGTCTTGGTCCTCTAAATTTCTGTTTTGGAACTACTATTTAGCTGTGGTTAATGGAGGCCAGAAGAAATTTTGGGAAAGACAACCACTGCAGGGGTGTGACTTCAATGACAAAGGGGGAAAGTGGAAGAAAAGGGCAGGGATCCTTTCCTGCAAAGCAAGATAGCACTTTTAAGACAAAGAGGAGAAGCCTGCCTGCAAAATAGCAGGTGGTTCAAGAAAACCAATTAGATGGGTAGAAAAAACAAATTAACTGCCCCCCAGTATTGACAAAATTCACAGACACACACACACACACACACACACACACACACACACTTTGGAAGATATGGTTAGGCTAGGGTCCTAAAGAGAAGACTCCTAAGAGCACAATATTGTAGTCATTGTAAGTTTTTGCTGATGCAAAATATCCTGCTATGTAGGGTACTTAAGTTTCCTGGAGTCAGCAAAACTTTTATTAAAAAAAAGTTTCTACTTATAGATTAAGAAAAGGCTTGAGAGATATTATACCCAATCACACGTATGAACATTATTTGTGTGGCAATTCAAACAAACTGTAAACTAATTTCTGTATCTATATACAGAAACACACACACACAAATAGAAAAATCTGGCCATATTTGATATTAATTAAAATGAAGCAGGGGATAGTCAGGAAGGTGGAAACTCTGGGGGTGCATCGGGGTTAAGACAAAGGGCAGTGATACAGGACAGAGACCTTGTTCTATGACCCGTTGTTTCCGCTTTCTGGAAAAGTGCTGAATCATGGTGAGTCATGACTGCACCTGTGCAAAAGATGCTACATGACCCCTGCTTCATTATAATAACATTATAATAAATTAACATTGTGTGACCCTCTTCCCCAGTAGCCAACCAAGGAAAATCATGGGAGACCATGCGCACTAGCTTTAAAGTAATGTAACTACTTGTACTTGTGCAATAAAAGCCCACCAAAACTAGCTAGGAAATATCCCCTCTATAAGAATAGAATCCCTTCAGCCCCTGAGGTCAATTTCTGTCCAGGGTTGGCCTGCTCCCATGTTCTGTAGAGTGTACTATCGCTTAATAAATCTGCTCTCTCTCTTTCTGCTATAAACTCCGTGTATTGAGTTCAATTCTTCATCTGTGATCCTCAAGAACCTGGTTACCTGTGCCCACCTGAGACAAAAAGGCACATCTGAAATTTGTTTAAGGTGTAATAATATTTTTGGCAATGATAGTAATTTTTTAATGAGTTCCCATCTCTTAAAGATACATACTGAAATAAATACAAATAGATGAGAAAATGTCTGAAACCTGTTTCAAAATAATCTGAGAATAGAGAGTGTGGCTGGGGACAAAGATAAAACATGAATGACCATAACTCCCTAGGTGACAGGTGATGAAAGCTGGATGATAGCTGTATGGGGTTCATTACACTATCTGCTTACTTTAGCACAAGTGAGAGATTTTCCATAGTACAAAGTTAGATAAAAAGAGTAAAGCGTATTTCTTAAGCTAAGTGTAGGTATTTATTTTATGATTGTTCTTTAAACTGTCTATATACGTTATATATGTTGTTTTGTATATATGATAGACCCATGTCTTGAAATTTTTTTCCCAATTTAGCCATTGTATGGAATATTTATAACACTCTAAATGCCCTTTGCATGAATCTCATTTCTACTCAGGCCTTGGGCAAATTACTGTAAATCTCCATATGTCAGTTTTCTTATCTTTAAAATCAAGATAGTGATAAAGCATACATTATATGATTTTTGTGCCTATTAAAATAATAATCCTTCTAAATATTAGGCCCAGTGCCTGAGATATTATAAAAACTTAGCAAGTATTTACTACTATTTCCCCATATTAATAATATAAAAATATATATGAGGTATTTATTCATTCAACAGTCAGTGAACGTTTATTGTGATTTCAATATGTTTTAGGGAGCTTCTTTTTCCTCCTTCCAATACTAATGAGAAGGGACTTAGTAAGTGTGGGACTTAAGCATTATATTACATTTGTTTGAGTCACAGAAAACACTGTGTTATTGCTGCATTCCAGTAAAAGATTGTTTACCTGAACCTTAGGAATCACTGCTACTTATTAACACATGCACAGTAAATATCATAAACACTACTTGGAGATATGCAAGGTTTTCTAAAATAAAAAAAATGAAGACATTCTGTTTATTAATTTCAAATTCAGCATAGCATTTAGAACATTATCAGACTATGCACATTCACATTTATCTGTTGTTTATCGATTAAATAAATAACAGATTCCAATGCACTGTACAACATTTCAACTTATATTATTGTAAATCTAGGTCCAGTAGAAAATGGTAGGAGAATTTCTAGAAAAAATCCAGAAAGCTTCTGGTCTAGTTCCCTGAATTATGAAGCCAGACCTTTCTGCAAACTTGAAACATTCTATATTGTTTGATTTTTACATACTCTGACAGATCAGTGCACTCTGCCATTTTCTGAAGATAGCATTACATTAGATTCTGTCACCCAAATGGGAAGACTTTACTGCTATTTTCTACCACTCGCCTATATTAAAACCAAACCTTTTAAAAAATGACAGAATCTGGGCAGAGAGATGGTATGATCTTTACCTTTCATATCAGACTTATAGGTTATTATAATAATTAGCTGAAGAGTATATTGGTCCCTCATTATCTGCTTGCTTTGCCTATCTAAATTCTATTATGTAGCTTGTAACTTGTAAGCTGAATTAGTGGATATCTTGGAGTCAAAGCATCACAAAGTCTTGAAAATCTAGTGTACATGTCCCAAATGATCCAATTTTTCTAATCTCCTGGTGGAATAAATGCAGATTCTAGAAATATCAGTGGTTCATAAGAGCAACTCCAAGCCAGGCCAAGATAATTTAAAGACTAGTGAAGTCCACAGGGTAGGCAACCAAGCTAGCTCTTCCGTCTTAGGTTGTTTCATAACATCTCAGTAGCTAGGCCATTTACTCTTGCAGCAATAGCCATAGAAAATGTGTACATTTGAACTGATTGATTTTGCGGTTTTCTTCTATTACATGCCAGCATCTCCAATTCATTCACCTCTTTCAACAGACGCATTACATTCAGACAAAACAACAAATGACAAGTTCTATGGTTTGCCCATGAAAACCAAAATGGGATTGGATCTCCTAGAATTCAGTAAAGAAAATCACATGTTGTCAGAGTAAACATGTTATTTGTTGAATGAAAAAAGAGAACAAAGCCAAACGTTCTGGTAACAATGCAAATTAGTTCTGTGATATTTGGTACTTGTTACACAACTAAATACCTAAAGTGTATCTCCAGCCCTGAGCTCCATACATATTTGTATGCCTCCTAAACATGTCCACTTAGATATCTAATATAAAAATCAAGTTTAACTTGCACAGTAGAGACAGTTTAGCTCCACCTACCCCACATCTGCTCTTTTTCTTCTCTTTGAAAATAACACATTTATCTATCCTGTTACTCATATTTATAAACCTGGGGATCATCCTTATTTCCTCTTTCTCTCATACTCCTTATTTAGGCTAGCAGTAATTCTTATTGGTCCTGTCTCTGTATTTTCCACTGGATCTGACAGCTTCTCCAAACCACCATCATATCCTTCGTGACAACCTAATCTCCCTACACCCATGCTTGTTTGTTCTTCAGCAGTTTCCCCAAAGCAGCCAGAATGATCTTCTCAAGGCATTAAGAACAATATTACTACTACCTTGCTTAAAATCCATCCATGGTGTCCTGTTGCCGATAGGTAAAATCCAAACTCATTATCATTTACTATCGGATCCTGTAAGATCTGGATCCTACCCACCTCTCCAGCTTTGTTTCTTACCACCTTCCTCCCTGTCCTCTGTTCTCCACAACACCCTACACTCATTTTCTCCTGGTAATTCTCTCTGCCGGGTATTTTGTCTCCATCCAGCCCATGGCTGACTCCTTCCCATTATTTAGTTCTTGAGCCAAATGTCACCTCACTAAGAGTGATTTTTCTCCTGGCCACTCCAGCTAAAGGAATTGATCCTCCCCTCCTTGATCCTACATTATCTTATTTAATTATTTACATGTTTATCATTCATCTTTTTTCATCAGAATGAAAGCTCCATAGAAGAGAGAACACACCTGCCCTGTTCATGCCTGTCCCATTTCCAGGGCTCAGCACAGAGTCAGGGTCATTGTACCTACTCATTAGATGGTGCCTATGCTATTAAATGCATTTTTAAAATGTATCCATTTAAATGTTTAGGAGCCCACTGTAAATCAGGAACTTTTTTCTGAGGGTGCAAAGTTTAAATGACATCCATCATTATAGAGTTTCCAAATTATATTTTTCAACCCAAAGAGAAATGACCAGAGAGCTTGCTGTTTTCCTGTCGCAGTCTGAAGGACAATGAACAGGCTATGTCTCTCCTCTCCTCTAAGATAAGCAGGGCCAAGAAGGATTCTTAAACATGACTTTGTGAATCCTGATTACTTCTCAGTTGAATGACTGTTGTTAAGACTTTCTCATCCAAGTTCAGACGTGGTTATGAGGTGGGCTGGGCTTAATGAGTTGAACAAGTTTGGGCAGCAGATCTGGAAATTGCAACCCTCCAAGGTTAAGGAGGTGACATGGTTCAACCTCACATGTCTACTAAGCTGACTACAACCCACACACCCAGGAGGAAACAATATATCGTCAGCCCCATTAGGAGTGTTTCTCTCCCCACAGGCGGTTGCATTGCTGTGAGTGGATACGTCATTTCCTTCCCAGAGTCTGTGGGAGGCTGCCTTGAATGTGAGAAATACACAGGGAAAGGGACACATTTGTTATTCAGAAGGTGGCTCTGGGGTTCGGATATGGATAGAACACATCTGTTGAGGGAAAGGAATCAGGAGCCTTCAAAACACAAGCACTCCTTTGTAACTTCAGAGTTCATGGGCACGCCATCTGGGTTCATATGCTAATCCTTTGCACTAAATCCTTCAAAGCCTTCTGCTCACGTGGAGATAAAGAATCAGTTCTTGAGGGATCAGCATGACCTGGTTCCTGCCTGCCATTCCAGTGCCATCTGCCACTATGCTCTCCTTGGTCCTGCTCTAGCCACATAGACCTGCTCTCAACCCTTCACACTTTTAGTTCCTCCCCTGGCCAGGGCCTCTGCTTGCGCAGTGCCCTCTGTCCTGAAAGTTCCTCAGTCCCTCCCTACTTCACCTAGTGAGTGGTACACATCCTCCACACACCAACTCAAACATTAGGTAAGTCTAGTTAACCCTTATTCTTACTCCATGTCACATTTCCCCACAGAGCCCTGTTTCTTTCCTTCAGTGTTTAATAAGTATAAACTCATTGCTGAGATCTTTCAATTAATTTGGTCTGTAGGATACATGAGTACAGAGATTTTATCTCTTTTTGCTTAGCATTATATTCCCAGTGTCTAGCACAGGGCCTGCCATCAGCAAGTATTTGTTAAATATAAATAAATAAGTAGGTAATCTGTAAATTAGGGTGACACATTCCTGGAAAATAAACATCCTGAAAAATGCAGCCATCACCAAAGAAGTAGTTCATTTACGCCTATGCTAAAGGTCTGTGGTGATCATTTGTCCTGTTAGCAAACACTTCCAGCTCCCTACTTTCTGCTAACATGGTAGCATTCAACTTCTGATAACTGTTAGGATTGGGCGGGGTTATGTGACTACCCCGATCCTTGAGTCACGAACACATGTGTTGTGTGTGTCTTCCAGGATAGAACCTTTATTCACCAGTGCAAGCCCCTTCAGAGCTTTCTTTTGCTCTGGCCAAGTGGAAACATCCTTTGAAATGGGGGCTGTGTCAGAAGCCTAGATTATTAAGTATTATGAACAGAGCCCCCTTGCCAAACTAAAGTGCACATATAATACAAAAGAGAAAATAGCCCTTCTATTTTGAGCCACTGTGATTTGGGGTTGTTTGTTACTACAGGACCATACAGTTTTTCCTGACTTATGTAAGCAGTAAATCCAAACTTTCTTGCTCAAATAGTAATAGAAGCAATAATAATGACAACCACCTTAATAAATACATGTCATGTATGGTTCTGCAAGTTTTATAGGAATGTTCTCATATCGACCTTGTAAGAACAGTGTAAGGGGGTAATATTTTAATTCTTAGTTTATAGATGAAGAAACAGGAGCCAGGGAGGTAAAGTAAATGTGCAAAGTCAGCTTGTTTGAGATTCTACCTTATTCCAACCTCTATGATACTGATCCCTGAGAGAGGCCTGCCCAATGCAGCTCTAGCCACACGTGACAGGTTTAACCAGCACAGGTTTCTTAACCTCAGCAGTAAGGACATTTGGGACAGGATCGTCTTTGTTGTGCAGGCTATCCTGTGCCTAGTGGGATCTTCAGCAGCACTGTGGTCTTCAGCTTCTACCAGAATTCAGTAGCACCCTTCCCTCCCTTCCTGGGATGAACCCAAAATGCCTCCAGACATTGAAAACACACCGGGGAATAGGTTTCAACATTACCCCCAGCTGGGAGCCACTGGTCTAGCAGCCGATTTCACTCATTTGCTGAGGACTGATTATAATATGAGGCTCTGCGATGGAGATGTGCAAGTCATAGGTGGCTGGGGGCCTTCAGGAAGCTTAAACGTTTGAGAAAAGAGCCAGATGTTAACCATGCAATCCTGTTAATAATCCTTACAGAAAGTGCTACAAAAGAAAATTACAGAGCCATCAGCTTGGATGAAAACCATGCTTGGACCTGGCTGCAAGACACAATTCATATTGACTAGATATTTATCAAGAGAAGATGTTACAGGTCTCTAAAGAATGCCAGTAGATTCTGTTAAATCCAAATGTGACCAGATTTTAAATCACCTTAAATTCTAAGGTTTTTCCAGTTGAAGGGACCCTGATTCCAGCATTAATATCAGCAGACAGGTGGAGGAAAAGGGACACAATTGTATACAGACCCTCTTTGGCAGGGCCGGCACAGCACACAGTGGTACGGGGCTGGCCTCTGTCTGCTGTCTGAATATACATAAGCTAGAGTCTACTAGCCTTTAATCTATCAAGTGGCTCTCAGAAGGGCTCAGCAGGTCCAGGGATAATGTACAAGGATGTTTATCAGGCCAAAAAGAAAAAGCATCCTCTGAGACTAAGGCAAGGGGAAAATATATCCCTCTAAAAATAAACCTGATTTTAATTTCAAACTGGGTCAGTTTGGCTTGGGAATTATTGGGGGTGTGGCTGAGCCACTCAGGAGATGAAGTGGAACCTTGCTAATTTAATTTGCATGTGCTGCTTAAAATAAGAGAAGCCTGCTGCTGGGAGCCTGGCAGCTCCTGGGTCTGGCAGCACCCTTTCCCACCTCTGCAGGCTCTGTCTGAGAGGCACTGTGGGAGCCATGGTCTCAGGGAGGGGCCAAGTTTCCCCGGGTGCTCTGGAGAGCCTTCTCTAGATGGCCACCTGTCTGGAACAGGCAGAGGAATGGCACAGGGTAGAGAGTATCACAGGTCAGGCAGCCTCACTTGGATCATGAGGCATCCAAGGGAGCTATGCCTGTGGTTTTCTGCTGCGTGAGATGGAAGCCAACTGTTTCCCTGCATGCACTTGACCTTGATGTATACATGCTCAGGATATGTGTTCAGGAACTCCTGGGGATCAGGGGTTAAACAGAAGTGGAGGCACTGTAGTGGCCTGCAAGTCAATCCTCACCATCCCTGCTTTATTCAGGGTCAGGGAGAAGGCAGACTTGTTTGAGAACACACTCTTTCTTTCACTCCATTCTCCTTGATTGTTTTCCCATCCACATGTCCCCTGGTTTATCTGTCCCTTTCCAGCCTGCCTCCTTCTTTTGCTAAGAGCTCAGCTTTCATGTGGGCACCACTGTGATGGGCATCATTCAGCAGTTTCCAAATGGAGGACTTCAGGCACTAAAATATAATAATTAAAAAAATCAATTAAAGTATAGACATAAATTTTATTTTTTTTGGTAAGGAAGTAAAAAAATAATTCCTTCCATCTATTATAACACTATGAGTTATATTCATAAATAAAAGGCATTTTAACATCAAAAAGAAAGACAAGCAATCATTTCCAAATAATAAGGTACTTTTAAGAAAGTGGTTAGAACAGTTAATATTCCCATATATATGGTCACATGACCAACACACACACATACACACACACCACATTACCTTCTTCATTTCTCAAAGGGACCCGCATATGGGGACCAGCATCCTAACTTATTTCAGTTCCAATCATTTTTCTCTTTCATCAGTCTGTTTTCTCCATGAAACCTCCAAGAGACACCTTCCTAAAAGGCAAATCTTATCACACTACTTCACTGCCAAAAAGCCACCAAAAGCCCCTCAGTTATACTCAGGATAAGGTGAAACACACTTTGGGAAATAGAGAAGCTAAATGACTTGCCTGAGGCACACAGCTAGTTGCTGACTAAGCCTGGGTTGAACCCCAGGCTGTACAGCTGCAGACAGTGCTGTTAGCCAGCAAGCAACAAGCTCCCTAGGTGGCTGGCCACCCTGCTGGCCTGCTGGAAGATTTCACTTGTCTGCCTTTACTGTCTTCCCATCTCGTAGACTACCAACACTGTATTCCCGATCTTGTCTTCAAAACCCAACCTGGACTTCCCTATCTAGTTTCTTTTATTCCAAATCTTAAGTCTAACAGAACTGTAATGTCTGCGATGATGGAAATGTTCCATAGCTGTGCTGTCCAAGGTGGTAGCTGATAACCCATGTGGCTAATGAGCACCTGAAATGGGCCAGTATGACCAAGGAACTGAATTTTTATTTTTAGTAAGTGCTAATTAACTTAAAGCTAAATAGCTACATGTGACTACTGGCTACTGCATGATGCAATCAATACAAGTCTAGACCTTTCTCTGTGAATTTTATTCTTAACATAACCTGGAGTCCAGACAAATCATTCTACAAATGTTCAAAGGGAAAGTACATAGTGAAGTAGAGCCAAATTCTCAGGGTTTGAGCTGTAACTCTAGCAACTCTAATTAATAAGTCTAATTAGCTATGTGACCTTGGACAACTTTTGACAGCTCTGTGTCTCAGTTTCCTCAACCATAAAACAGGTGATCACAGAACACACTTGATAGGGTTGGATGATAATTAAACAAGCTAATGATATGTGTAAAATGCTTAGACACTGCCTGACATATAGGAAGCACTGGTATGCCTGCTATTACTAGTTAGTTCATAATGTCTGTGAAGCCCTATGATTAAGCTTGGATTAGCTGCCAAAGACAAGACACTAGTGCCTGCTCCTAAATCAATTCTTTGAAGGTATCCCCCTCACAAAGACAGACCATTGGAACTTCAGCAGCAGTGGTGGAGGTACTCTGTAACATCTCACTTGGAACTCACTGCCCTACCCGGAGATGTCACCATTCCTCATTTCAAAAGGTGGATCACTGAGGCATAGACATGAGGAGCAGTTTTCCCAAGGTTGTGCTGCTAGAACATGCCAGAGTCTAGATTTGAATGGGAGGCTCTCCATAGGGTGCCGAACTGCCTGCTCTGGGCTCACTGAGAAGGAAGACTGATGTGTCTCTCGTGAAGAATGTTACCCTGAAAAAAATGCATAGAACGAGGAGAGGGGAGAGAAACAGGTTGAGGGAGGGGCAATGCAGATATATTTAAAGCTCTCTCCTTGGATAATTAAAGAATAGAGAAGCTGCTGGACAGTCACTGTCTGCAGCTGTTGGTAGTAACTCTGGCCTGGCACAGGTCCACCGTGATGAGGTGAGGGGACAGTAAAAAAAATGGCCACTTTGGGTCCCTGGACACTTTTGAATTCATTCAGTTGGAAGAATAATTACATCATTTTCTTTCATGGTGCTTCACAGCCTAAGTAATGCATTTATACCTCTTTCCCCAAATTGAAACACTTGACTTTCTACATTCAAACTTGAAATAAAAGAGTCATATTCCTTAGACTGAACAAAAATAACCTTGAGGTTTTCAGATGTACCCTTGGCCACAAATATCAGCAGGACAGAGTACTGCTTCGCTCTGGCAGGAGCCATCGACCCAGTTGGCAATAGAGTAGATGTGGAATTAACTTATGGCATAAGATGACTCTGCCAGGAAGGCTAATTTGCTTTATTATTAATTACAGGGATCCAAGATTGCTCAGTTTCTAGGTATGCAAGGGATGCAATATCTTCAAGTGACCCATTAAGTATATTGATCAATGGCTAATGATATATAATACTGCATTCTGGCAAATGAAAGTGAAAATAACACATAGCTCTAAGCAATTAACTCTTCTGCTTCCTTTATATTTTTCATACCAACCAACAAACTCTCAAATAAAAATTCTCTTCCTTTCTTAATTACACAGTAAGATCAGAAAAATCATCCATATGAGCCAAGTTTTTGCTCTATTCATGAGTCTATCTGCATTGATAGGCACTCAGAAGTGTTATAGTGTTATGTGGACTTGGACAGATTTTTAAAGGCAGCTCTGTTTTGAAATGTCATTGCTTTAAGAACATAGGTAGGGACTATTTGTGGATGAAAATGTGATGCACCCAGATTCTCTTATGTTGCTGGTAGCAGCGCTTATTGTTAAAACCATTTTGGAAAATGGTTGGGCAATATCTACTGAAGACAAACATCTACATACATCTATCTGTCCCATAATCCAGAATTCCACTCCTAGACATCTACCAAAAGAATTAAGTCCTAACACCCTTTAAATAATATGTGTAAGAGTGTTGAAAACAGCTTTATTCATAGTAACTTCAAAATGGGAACAACTGAAATCTTCATCAATAGTATAATATATTGATTTTGGTGTAGTCACACATTGGAATACTACATAGCAATGAATGAGAACGAACTACTGTTACTTGCAACAACAAAAATAAATCTCATGCATGAAGTTGAAAAAAGAAGGCAGACACAAGAGGATATATACATATGTGTGTATGTGTATAATTATATATGAAATGAGGTAATTATATAAATGAAGCTATATACTTTCACTTATAGGGAAGTTCAAAACAGCAAAACTATTCCATAAGAACAGTTTCAGTTGGTGAGCAATCTGGGAAGAAATGTTGATTTTTAAAGCCCAATACCTAGTTGTTGTTTTTTTTTTCTGATTTCACAGTTGTCTCCATAGCAATAGTTACAGACTTTATAACGGGTAGCGTCTTAAACAAAAGAAACATTTTCATCATCAACAGCTGCCTGGGAAAGTTGCCAGTGCTCTCTCTCTCCAAGTGGCACCTGCTAGGATGTGGGCTTCCTACACATTTTCCCATTAGAAAAAGCTTTTACAAATGATAATACTAACACAAGTCTGAATGAAAACATCATGGAAGCCTTCATAACCATTGTCTTAAGGGACAGGATGTGCATTCAGTTAGAAGCAAGCACTGTTGTTTCAGACCAGGGAACGTGTCATTTCTTTGGTGGAAAATGGATACAGAAAATGGAATCCTAATGAAGCTTCCCCCCAAATATTTAGTGTGCTTATACATGGAGTGAAACTAAAATAAGATTGTTCTAACTGCTGGTTTTGTGCTTTTTATGGAAGTTCTAGAGCAAGGGTAGGTTTTGAGAAGTGGCAAAAACTCAATGTGGTTAAACTTGTGCTTACATAACCCTTATCAATTTATAAATGGTCATCTGCACACTATGTTCTTTGATTATGTAGATGACCCTACAAGGTGAAGTCATAATGCAAACACACAGCTAGTGATGAGAGGGCTGGAACTGAAATCCAAAATGGTCTATCTGCAAAGCCCATGCTCTTTTTGCCACAATGGCTGTTTCCATCTGGCAGGGACTGGCCTCTCCTCAGACTTCTCTGCAGGGAGGGAGGTGTTATACGCTCCTTATTAACTTTAACAATATGTTGCCAACTTAATTGGAGAAATCTTTCTTAAATTTAATACTTGTCTCACTTTTTCCTTAAATAAGTTCATTTAAATTCTTTGGAAGATACTAAGAGCCACATCTCAGCTTGTCTTTTCCTATTGCATCCTTGTTCCTTTGACAATAATTATCACCAAAGACCTTTAACAGCTTCTTCAAATATGGCACTGAAAACTGAAGTTTGACACAGCAGAGGAAACCATCAACAAAATGAAAAGGCAACCCACTGAATAGGAGAAGGTATTGCCAAAGGATATATCTGATAAGGGGCTAATATCTAAAATATAGAAAGAACTCAATATTTTAAAAAAAATTGATTAAAGAATATGCAGAGAACCTGCACAGACATTTCTCCAAAGAAGACATACAAATGGCAACTGACACATAAGATAATTCAACATCAGTAATCAATCAGACAAATGAAAATCATAACCACAATGAGGTTTCAAAATCAATACCTCACTTGTCTGAAGGGCTATTATCAAAATGACAACAAATAACAAGTGTTGGTGCAAATGTGGGGAAAAGAGAGCCATCATGCACTCTCAGTGGGATTGTAAGTTGGTACAGCCACCATGGAAAACAGTATGGAAGTTCCTAAAAAATCCAAGAATAGAATTACTGTACAATCCAGAAAAGATATATTCACATCTATGTTCAATACAGTATTACTTATAATAGCCAAGATATGGAAGCAACCTAAGTGCCTATCAATAGATGAATGTATAAAAAAGATGTGGTACATATATACAATAGAATAGTATTCAACCATAAAAAAGAATGACATCT
Source organism: Carollia perspicillata (assembly GCA_004027735.1). Taxonomy (NCBI): domain Eukaryota; kingdom Metazoa; phylum Chordata; class Mammalia; order Chiroptera; family Phyllostomidae; genus Carollia; species Carollia perspicillata. Next base: position 38,557 of record PVKM010004276.1, read on the forward strand.
TGCCATTTGCAACAACATGCGTGGATCTAGTGGGTATTTTGATAAGAGAAATAAGTCAAACAGAGAAAGACAAATACTACATGATTTCATTTATATGTGGAATCTAAAATAAGAACAAAACAGACTCATGGACACAAAACAAAACCAAAACAGACTCATAGACACAAAGAACAAAGTGATGGTTACCAAACTTGGGGTAAGGTGAAGGATGGGTGAAAGAAGTGAAGAGGATTAAAAGGTATAAACTTCTAGTTATAAATAAATAATACATGGGGATGTAATATATAGCACAGGTAATCTAGTCATAATATAATAAATTTCCACAGTGATATATGGTCACTAGATTGATGATTGTGATCACTTTACATGGCCTGTAAATTTTGAATCACTACTTTGTACATCTGAAACTAATATAATATTGTATGTCAACTATACTTCAATTTCAAAAAAGAAAACTAAAGACTGAGTTTGAGGGGAATATGGATCCAGTTTCATTTCATATTCAAATCTAACATTTCTTTCAATGATAGCTTGAGTAAATTTGCTGTTATCTCATTTTGAAGGCTGCTTGGGAAAGCTTGACTGTATTGAGACAAAATAAATGTAATGATTCTCAGGTGTTCCTTTGGACTAAGGGAAGAAAAAGTAAAATAAATCTGTGTCTTTTATTTTCCTTCATCTTTGAAATAAATATCGTAAGTTGACTTGGGAGTAGAAAAGACACTAGAAGAAGTGTGTGTGTGTGTGTGTGTGTGTGTGTGTGTGTGTGTGTTTAAAATGTTAAACAACTTCTTGTACCCACTTGGATAGATGGGTAAATACTTGAAATTTAGAATCAAGTCTTCAATCTCTCTAAAAGCCTGCTCTGTGACCTTGTTTAGTTAAGTTCTCATAGCTTCAATTTTCATACCTCTAAAATGGTTATATTAATAATTATCTGCATGAGAAAATGCATACTTATAACAATCCCCCACATAAATGTTAGTAATTTTTATTATTGTTTGCTTTTGTAATTAACCCCCTGGCCTTAGTAGCTGAGATCTGGAAACACTGAGTGTTTTTCAAAGGAAACCTTAGAGGCCAAAGGGGCTGGAAAAGAGTATTTAAAGTCATGAAAGGCAACGAGCTACATCCAAGATTACTCTACCCAGCAAAGCTGTCACTTAGAATGGCAGGGTAGACCAAGTGCTTCCCAGATAAGGTCAAGTTCAAGGAGTTCATCATCACCAAGCCCTTATTATGTGAGATGTTCAAGGGACTTATCTAAGAAAAAGAAGATAAAAATATGAACAGTAAAATGACAACAAACTCACAGCTATCAAAAACTGAACCTAGCTTTTCACGAAGATGGTGCCCAAAGCGAAGAAGGAAGCCCCTGCCCCTCCCAAAGCTGAAGCCAAGGCAAAGGCTTTGAAGGCAAAGAAAGCAGTGCTAAAAGGCATCCAAAGCCACAAAAAGAAGAAGATCCGCACGTCACCCACCTTCAGGAGGCCTAAGACACTGCAGCTCCGAAGGCAGCCTAAGTATCCTCAGAAGAGTGCCCCCAGGAGAAACAAGCTTGACCACTATGCCATCATCAAGTTCCCCCTGACTACTGAGTCAGCCATGAAGAAGATGGAAGACAACAATACACTTGTGTTCATTGTGGATGTCAAGGCCAACAAGCACCAGATCAAACAGGCTGTGAAGAAGCTCTATGACATTGATGTGGCCAAGGTCAACACCCTGATCAAGACTGATGGGGAAAAGACATATGTTCCACTGGCTCCAGACTATGATGCTTTGGATGTTGCCAACAAAATTGGGATCATCTAAACTGAGTCCAGCTGGCTAATTCTAAATATAAAAATTTTATACTAAAAAAAACAAAAAACTGAACCTAAAAAACAAAAACAAAAACAAAAAAAGCTAAGCAAACAACTAGAACAGGAACAGAATCAGAGAAATGTACATCACATGGACAGTTATCAGTGTGGGGGATGGGGAAGGGAAGTGAGGGGGAAAAGGTACAGAGAATAAGAAGTGTAAATGATAGGTAAAAAATAGACGGGGGAGGTTAAGAACAGTATAGAAAATGGAGAGGCCAAAGAACCCATGGACATGAACTAACGGGGGGGGGGGGAGCATGGGAATGCTGGTGGGAGGGGGTGTGCAGGGTGGAGGGGAATAAAGGGGGCAAAACGGGATAACTATAATAGCGTAATCACTAAAATATATTTTAAAAAACAACAAAAGAAAGTTGTTGTGGACACTGGCTTGCAGTCCCCGCAGCATTATGGATGAGATATGAGACAAATTCACATGGATTACCAAGTCCTGTGGAGCAAAAGGGGGGATGGCACAGCTACTCCCTCAAGGGAGGAGTGCCTCAGAGTGGCCTAGCAACTCTCTCAAGGGGAGAGTGCACCAACCCTTGCCTGGACAGTGGTTTTATTGGCTTTCTTGTGCAGGAATTCAGGTACAACTTATTAATCATTCTCAGGCGATAGACAGCATACAAAGAATTTATCAGGGCTTATTCTGAGTTAGGGTCTGTCAGCTAAAAGGCTATAAAACTTTGGAAAATAAACTGTTTCTTGCTCAGGTCTTTATCATTTAACTAAAAGCATTCTTAGCAAAGCAGGTCTCAAAGGAATTTACATATCTTTTCTCAGGCCTGATCACCTGGGGAGCCCACCCTATCCACCATGGGCTGCACTGCCCTTTGTTACTGTTTCAGGCTTAAGTCAAGCAGAGGAGGCAAGGAAGGCAAGAAATTATCAGAGACTTCTCCAGGACTCAGGGGAGTCAGGCTTCATCAAAGCTGAGGGGTCAGGGTCCAGCACCCCTTTTCTCCATAGCCCCCAAGTCCTTCCCTGGGGCCTCCACATGATCATGCCTGTCCTAGGTCATTCCCCCCTTGGGGAATCTTACCCATCATTGGCTAACTGATCAAGCATTGGAGGCCAGTTATGAAAAAAGGAGCAGAAGTGGCGTTCCTTCCAGGGAGATAAACTCTGTCTCCTTAGTGGCTTATGGTCCGGAGATCGCTCACTCAGCCTTAGCCACGTGGGGGTTTACAGCTCCTGAAACCAGGCAGGGTGGTTCCCAACAGAAAGTGATTGAAGCCATGGTTCATGATGGGATCTAATTAACAATGTAGATTAGTTATGTAGAAATGTAGCAAGGATACTGATGCCAGAAGAGTATCCGTGTATGCTTAGGGATTTGGAAAAACTTATGGGTTAGATAAGCCCAAAGTTTTTATTTTTGGTTTGATAATTTGCTAAACCTGCATACTAGAAGTAGCCTAATTAAAGTAAGTGATAAATAATATCCATTTTTAAACCTTATTAATTTGTTATTTTTGTACAGTGCTTTCATGCTTTCTTCTCCTGAGTTTATATCCCATATAACATTTAAAATTCAAATTTGAAAAGCTCTTGCCCTGGCTGGCATAGCTCAGTGGATTGAGTGCGGGCCTGAGAGCCAAACAATTGTGGTTTGATTCCCAGTCAGGGCACATGCCTGGGTTGCAGGCCAGTTCTCAGCGGGGGACGCACAAGAGGCAACCACACATTGATATTTCTCTCCCTCTCTCCTTCCCTTCCCCTCTAAAAATAAATAAATAAAAATCTTAAAAAAAAAAAGAAAACAAGAAAAGCTCTTATATGTAAGATTTTCTGCTTTTTATTCTCTTTTCTATTTCCTTTCTTGCACTCTTTCCCCTTATTTTATGGGACATAACACTTATTTTCAAGTATATTTTATTCATGAGGCATAGGCTTTGTAAAAGTATAAATTTTAAGCATACATCTTGATTAATTTTTACCTATGTGTACCATGTAAACACCATCCAGCTCAGTAGAAAAAATAGCCCCAAAGAACTTTGTGTAATGATGAAAATGTTCTGTCTGTATGTCCATCTTGATAGCCACAAGCCACATGTGGCTGTGGAACACTTGAAATGTGGCTAGCATGGTTGAGGAACTAAATTTTAAATTTTATTTAATGAGGTTAGTGGCTACCATGTTGGACATTACAGATATAGAATAATTTGGTATTTGAGTACCTTCCAATCCATACTCACCCAGTCCTTCCTTCTTTCTCTGCTGGTGTAATCACTACTCTGATTTACATTACCATAGATTAATTTTTCTCATCTTGAATATCTTAGAAATTAAACAACAAAATATACACTCTTCAGGTTGGGGTATATTCTCTCAATATATGTCTGCGAGAGTCATCATTTTTGTTAAATGTACCAGTGTTCTTTTTTTAATTGTTTGAGTGTTACATTATATTTATTTCTTTTACTATTGATGGATATATGAATTATTTCTAATTTTTGGCTATTATCAATGAAGCCACTTTAAATATTCCTGTGCTTATCTTTTGGTGACCAAATATACTAATTTATCTTGGCTATGTACCAAGGGGTGGAATTGCTGTGTGTTATCCTTCCCATAGCAATGTATGAAAGGTATAGTTATTTCATTAAAATAAAGTTTCAACTTTTGAACTGTGACCCTCTGTAAAGAGTAAAATAGTTACTTACATGCTGCTCAAGGGAAGGTACAACAACTAATTGAAGCATTATTTGGAAAAATCTAATAACTTGAAGACTCAATTACCTCATGTCCCAGTAATTATGCTACTATGTATGTTCCCTGGAGAGATTCTTGTCCATGTGCACAAGGAAACATGTATAAAAATATTCACAATGATATTTGGTGTAATAGTAAAAAATTGGGATTTCTTTGTTAAGTAAATGACAATATATCCATAAAGAAATATCATCCAGAAAATAGAGCTACATGTTTCAATATGAATGACTTTCTCAAATATTGATGAGCACCCCCCCGATAAAAACATCAGTGGCAAAAAAAAATCACAGTTCAATATAATGTGTATAAAGATTTCATGTAGCCACAATAGAACTAGGCCTGTTCAGGTTACATGATATATGTCCAGAAAAAATTCAGCCATCATTAATACAATGAAGATGGTTTGCACAACGGTGATGTAACCTGGCAGCCAAGGAGAATGGACTGGAATGCACATGCATGAACAATGACGACTTCACTGTACTAGTCAGTGGGGGCAGTAGATGCCTCTGAGTGAGCATGTGTACTGTGTGGCCATCACATTAACAATGACTGAGTGAGTACAGCAATGAATCTACATCAAATTTTGCATTGATCTTCACATTCCTCTGTAGAAACTATTCGGATGATTCAGAAGGCTGAAGCTATGGGCTACTGGTGACTGACAGCTTCATTACGACAACATGCTTGCTAATGCATCATGTCTCATTTTTTTTGTCAAAACAACAAATTACCCAGGTGACTCAGCACCCCTGCAGCCCAAATTTGGCACCCTGTGGCTTCTGGCTTTTCCCAAAACTAAAATCACCTTTGAAAGGGAGGAGATTTCAGACTGTCAATGAGTTCAGGAAAATATGATGGGGCAGCTGATGGCAATTGGGAGAACTGTGTGAGGTCCCAAGGTGCCTACTTTGAAAGAGACTGAGGCATCATTGTCCTATGTACAATGTTTCTTGTATCTTCTTCAGTAAATGCCTCTATTGTTCATATTACATGGCTGGATACCTTCTGGACCAACCTTGTATGTGTCAGTAACAAAAGTATTAAGAAATGCATAGAAAGTATAAACAGTGATAGCAGAAAATTTTTACTTTACATTCAGGGCCGGGTGACAGATTGAGATTTCAACTGCACCAGTAACATTTATTTATTAACCCGGACAATGGGTATGCCTATTTGGGTGTTGTATTTCCCATCATTTTGCATGCCCTAAGATGTACCATATTTTTCAGACCATAAGATGCACTTAGATTTTAGGGGAGAAAAATAGAAAAAAATTTTGAAGCAAAAAATTTGGTAAAATATTTAATAACATAAATAACATAATATTTCACCAATGTAAATGTAAACAGAACTCAACAGCAGCATTAACAACCATTATTCCTCCCAAATTTTGGGGGTGGGAAAAGTGCGTCTTATAGTCCCAAAAATACAGTACATAATAATGAGTCTGGCAAAGTGCTGGAGATTGCTAAGTAGGTGCTGGTAGCCAAACTTACTTATCAGTAACTGAATGAATCTCTAGTCACACCCACAAAGTTTCACCTGGCCACAGGGCTGCCCAGCTAGAGACACCCTTTGGGCTTCTTTGTAAAGAGATGTGGGCATGGGGCTGTGAACCAAAGGGTCTCTGGTTTGAGTCCCAGTGGGGGAACAAGCCTAGGTTGCAGACCAGGTCCCTGGTGGGGTGCCTGAGAGGCAACCACATATTGCTGTTTCTCTCCCTCTTTTTCTCCCTCCCTTCCTCTCTCTAAAAAAGTAAATAAATAAAATATAAAAAAAAAAAAGAGATGTGGCCATATGACCAAGTTCTTACAATGGGATCGAAGTGGAGGTGACCACAAATTCTGGGTTATATCTTTAAAAAGAAGCAGCTTATCCTTACATTTTCTCTTTCTCTCTCCTTCTGGGGTGAAGATAAATGTGTTGGTGGTAAGACAGTCTAAATCATGCACACAGATGAGTTCCCTGTCTTGTCCATTAAATGTCAGCTTTGTGAGGGCAGGAATCTTGCCTGTCACATTCACTGCTGTATCCCCTGTTCCTAGAACAACTCTAGCACATGACAGACTCTCAATTCATGTTGAATGAATGCATGATTGTTTTATCACTATTGGTGCACATCTATCTTCATTCTCACCTCCCTTTTTATGAAGGTTTGCTGATTTTATTGTTATTTTAAGATGGAAAAATGCCTGCCCATCTTAGAGCAATATAATGAAGTGACTAGTGCCTTCCAATGACCAAAGGGTCAGAAAAGAAAACTCTAGTTCCTCCAAAAGGCTTTTGAAATGATGATTAAAAGCTGAAGATTTTCCAAACTGCTAGTTGAAAACACTATTGGACATATCTTCCTACATTTGCTGATAGTTTCCTGAGAACAAAAATACTTCCATATTTAAAATTTTGCTCCACTTTTGATTAGTATAGGTCAATGACCCTCAGGTCCCAATTCCTTGTTATATATGGTATTTAATTTCACTACAGCAATAAAAAACATTATTGCCTAATGAAACATTATCCATTAAAAGAAATTGGTAAAATATGTGGGACATGTATTGACTTTAAATGGTTGAACACTAGGGCTGTCAACAACTGTGGTAGATTCAAAGGTAGTTGCAATTCTTCACTCTGATTGCAACCACACCATTTGTGATGTGACTTTGCAGCATCTCCCATCAAGAAATAGAATTTGTTTTACCTCTTCTTGAATCTTTACTGACTTTGTGAGTTTTTCTGGCCAAGAGAAGTGACAGTGTGACGATTCTGAACCAAGACTTCTAGAGGCTTTGCACTCTTTCAGTCTCTCACCTAGCACCCTGTCTAGCAGCCATATGAATTCCAGGGTGAGAGAGCTCATGGAGTATAACTGCACCATGCTAGCTGAAGTCATCCTAGGTGAATCTATAGCCATCTGACCCTTAAAGAGAAAAAAATTTCCTACAAGACCCACAGCTAACAATAAACTCATAAGTGAGCCCAACCAAGACCAGACAAGGCACCCAAGCTCATTTGTGGACTTGTGAGCAATATTAAATGCTTGCTGGTTTAATCTATTGTTTGAATGTTGTTTGCAGTGCATCAATAGCTGATATATGCATCAGGACAACAGTAACATAAATGCCCTTAAAAGGCAAGGGCATTGTAGATTTCTAACAATCCTTGTTAAGTTTCCTTGACCTCACTAACAAATGAGAATTTCAGAATTCCTGATCTCTTGCTCAGTTCTTAAAACTATCTGTACTCTACTGTTACTCTTGGATAATGAGTAAAACCATCTAGTTTTAGTTCTCCAATATTTGCCCCAACCAACCTATCTTCTTTCCAATTTCATAGAAGGAGCCCTTTGAAGTTAGCACCTCAGTATCGATGCCAGGATGCCAGTATGTTAGAGTAGTCTGGAAACGTGGACAATTCAGGTTTGACACAGAAAACAAGAGACACAAAAGGAGAAATTCTTGATTAAGACAGTTGCAATAGTAAAGAGAAGTTGTTAATTAACGCTAGAATCTCACTATACATGGGGTTCTGTAAGATACATTTATATTATTAACTTACTAGTAGTCTGTTACTTATAATATACATTCATTTTAAATGTCATTGGTGTTAGTGAGCTATTGCCACAATTATGCTGCACAACAAACCATTTCCAAAGTTGGTGACTTACTTTAACAAACATTTGTTGTCATGGTTATGGATCTGTGACTTGGCTGGGTTTTGCTGATCTAGACTAGGTTTGGCTGTAGACTAGAGATGCTAAAGTGGGTTGCTTAAGACTGGGTTGATTCCAGGCTGTAGATTCAGTTCAAGCCTTTGTATAAGTATTATACCGATGCCTAGGCTAAAACACTAATAACACCTAAGGCATGTTATTCTCTTGGAAGATTACCAAAGTCAAATGGCAGCAAGATCATGGGCCCAAACACGTTTCAAGTCCTCTACTCTTCACTCTGGTAACAGCTCATTGACAAAGCAAATGTGATGGCTAAGCCCAAAGTCAACAGGTAGATAAGTTTACTCAATGCACCCTTCACTCATGGGAGGGTGTTTAATTCTAATACAGGTGAGTAAAGAGTCTGTACCAATTATTTAATCATCATAGCTTTTATGATATAATTTCGTTTCTACTCTGTTTCATCAGTTGACAAAAGAGGATAGTAGGCATCTCAGATAATCTCTCTTCATTCAGCTTGACCTGCCTCCTCATCATTTAAACCCAGCTCAACTAGTACCCCCACGGTGGAGAGGCTTACTGACAAATCAAACCCCATTTTTATCTGCGATCTCCAAAGTGCCCCAACCACTGAAGCTTACACTGCTATGCCCTGCTAACTACCATGACCAACTCAGGATATGTTTATTGAATCTCTAGCATATGACAGGCTCTCATTTCTACCTGGCAGATAGTAACATCTATATTTTATGAAGAAGTTAATAAGCTTCCTAAAGGTTAAATAGATAGTAAGTAAGTGAGTCTAGATTCATACCCAGATGTGTCTATAAACACATCTCTACCATATTATGCTACCCTTATACATTACAGCTGTCTACTATGTTATATATTGACTCTGTATTGTGGATGGATCTCGCTCACACGTTACATTTGTTCTTTCAAACTTATCGTGTACTTCTTGAAGGCAAGATTTTCCTCCTAGCACAATTCAATTGTTTGATTTCAAGAACTGATTCCAGAGAGCCAGCCCAATTCCAAACATTTTTATTCATGAGAATGTAATTTTCCCAGGACACAGGCATTTGATTTGTTAGTGGTGGTTAATACTAACTGGCACCAACTGTCTTATTAGGTGGAAGCTATCATTATTCTGATTTTGTATATGCAAAAAGTGAGGCTCAGAGAGGTTAACTGGCCGGCACATGGACATAGAGTAAGTAGTAGAAGAAAGCAAATGCAAATATCTGCAAGTTTAGTGTTCTATTTGTTGCCACTAGTGTTCAATGTTTCATTTCCGTATAATACTAGAGTTAAATTTTAAGTATGCTGAAGGTTTTAGCTAAAAAAATTCTATGGAAACCAACACTGGGTAAATTCCTAGTCATGTTCCAACTGTTGGCTCAAGTGACAGTAATACAAATTATGATTGTTTATATTTAAAAAAATGTGTATATGCCAAGTATGGTGCTAAGTGATTTATTCATTAACTTATCACAGCCTCATAATAAATTCAATAAAGCACAATCTGTTATTATTCTCATTTTACAGATAAGCACACTGACACTTAGGAAGTGAAGTGCCTTGTCCAAGATTTACAGTGCCAAGGAGCAGAGCCTGCAATGAGCCAGTATATTAAGAATCTGAAGGAACATACTTGGCTTCTGTGTCACATAATGTCGGTCTTCAGTTCAAACCTTGTAAACAATCACCACTTCCTACTCCTCACAGAATGGATGGGCTAAGTTTTATGTTAAAACCTTTTGTATTGAAAAGGCAGCATCTTATATCTCCAGAGTTTTTGGAAAGTAAAAAGTTGTTTGTTATAATGTGATATTTATTTAATTCGGGGTTGACACACTGCAGCCCTTGGGTCAGATCTCTGCCAGCCGCCTGTTTTGTAAATAAAGTTTTACTGGAACACAGACACACCCATTCCTTATGTATTGTATAAGGCTGCTTTTGCTATAAGGGCAGAATTAAGCAGTTGCCACAACCACTGCAGGAATCATGAAACCTAAAATATTTCCCACCCTGGTTTAATTCTTCATTTCAGACCACTGTAATTTGAATTTTCATGTGTGCTTTTGTGGGTGGTCTTTCTCCAGAGAGCAACTTTGTTTTGATTCTGGGTCACTGAGCCCTGCCAGGAAGGTACTCACTTTGTAAAACATAAAGTAGCCACTTTTTAAAGTCAGCCAGTTGGCTTGATCACACACTGGCAAGGACAGGACAAGAAAAGATGAGCATTTCCTATCCTTAACCATCCTCTGAACACTGTCAGGCTTTACATATGTTTTCAAAAATTAAACCAGGAAAGATTTGAGCTAATATGAAAGAACCTAAATGACTGAAGCAAATGCAAACCTAGTCAGTCACTATTGAGTGAAGACACATCCATTAAAATCATTAATTAATACAGAGAATTTACAGAGAATTGAGTCCTTCACAAACCTTTTTTTTTTTTTTTAACCACAATACATTTTAGTGAAAACAAGAGCAGGCTATATAAAAGGGACTTTTAGAAGATTTAGTAACATAGACACACATTCCTGGAGTATAGGCAGAATGAATAAAATTTCTACTTACTCTCCAGAACTTCCTATATCAATAAAAAAATCATTACAATTTTCAACAATTGAGCTGAAGAGCTTATTTTGGAGTTATGCAACCTTAGGTCAAATACTGATTTTGCTGCTGACTGGCTGTTTGATTTTGGAAAAAATGTTTAACTTTTCCCTCTTTTTTTCGTTCCTTATTAAAATGTGGGTAAAATATCTAGCTTGCAAATTTATTGTAAGGATTAAGTATGATAATATATGTAAAGTATTAGGCTTAGTGTCTGGCACTTAGTAAATGCTCCCCATTTGGTGGGCAGTATTGCTGTTCAAACTCAAGGTTAGAACATGGGTCACAGAGCCCCCCCGACCAAAAGTACATACAGAATTGATCACGAGTCAGGAAGGACAGAGAGCTAGGGTAGTTTACCCTTATTTTCAGAAAGGGTTAAAACAAAAAGGCTTAACAATAAAATTTAACCAGCAGGCTATGTTCAATTATCAAGTTTCTTCAAATTTTAGGTCTGAAGCATTGAAGATACAAGAAGGTTCCACATGTTAGCAGATGAAGGTAAATTCCAATCATTACCCATGTGGCATGTGGGTGGCTGAAACATGTCCTGAAGCTTGTAAAATATCTCTATTTGCAAAGCTGTGCTAGGTGGTTTATAATAGCTTCCATCGTTTAGTGAAAGGTGGCAAGCATAGAAAATACTATTTCTGTATATCATTTTCTGAAAGCACACTTCTTTAACACCTTGATTAAAATTTTGCGGTTCAATGCATATGAATGGACTTTGACTAAAAGAGCATATTGATGATTCCATTCTAGCAACAAAAGGAAAAATTGCTAAAATGTCCACAGCAGTTTTGAAGGCTACGTAGAAAATACCCAGTTCTGTGTTCCTTAGGTGAGGATACCTACTGTCTTTCAATTTCAATTTCCCATTGCAGTTAGTCTTTCAATATGCAGGTGCAGTCAGATAGAAATATCTGGCCATGTGGTTTAGGAAGAACTTATAGAGAAGAATTTTCTTATGACCCCATCATGAAAAATCAGGATGGTGTCTTCAGAGAGTTGTTGCTCTAAGAGATTAGATATTGCCATATGGCCCCGTGCCCTCCACATCTTCAATGCCCTTCAATTTCATCTCTCATAACAGAAGAAAACATGTTCATGGGGTATATACATCTTGACTTCTCTCCACATCTCAAGAATACTAAAATTAAAGCACATTTGGCAAGCTTAGCCACTGAAAACCAGCAGTGCATCAAATATCTAATGACTGTGAGAGGCTGTGTGTAGCTTTGGAAAAATAAGACTTAATTACTTCAACCCTGTTTTGGGAGGAAAAAAGTGGAGTGTTATTAGTGGGAGGGTTTATGGTTGAACACACACTGTGAACCTCAGATGAAACTCACACTATAATGTAGGAGTATTGGCAGGTGGATTTAGGTATCAGATTGACATTTTGTTCCATTGTTGTACTTTACTTCATCAGAAAAACATGGCCAAACAACATGCACTTTTGTGGAATGTGGGCATTTAAGCCCCTGGAGGCTAGAAATGCCTTGGTCTCTGTATTACTGATTAGTCACTATTTAGTTGAACATTTATTATGTATCAAGCATTGTGGTAAGTGTTGGTCATGTAGTCCTAAATACAACAGGTACGATTAAAGTCTGAAATCAGTTGACTTTAATAGAAAAGGTAATTATTCTGAGTGGGTCTGACTTAAACAGGTGATACTTTTAAAAGAGGAGCTAGGAATCAGAGACTTGAGGCACCAGAGACTCTCTCTCTCTGTCTCTCTCTGTGCCTCTGTCTCTGGCTTTGAAGAATTCTACAGCTATCAGGATATGAGTTGTGCTAACAACAGGAGGGAGCTAGGAAAGGATCCTTCCCTGTTGAGCTTACAGATGAGAACACAGCCTAGACAGAACCATCACTTTAGCTTTAGCTTTCTGATTCCCTGAGTGGAGAATCTAGCTAAGCTGTGCCTGGACTTCTGACCTGAAAAAAACTGTCAGGTAATAAATGGGTATTCTTTTAAGCTACCAAGTTTGTGGTCATTTGTTACATAGCAATGCAACAAGTACAAACACAATACTTGAAGCTGGACAAAATCTATAAAGTCACTGGGAGGTGTGATGTGGTTAGCAAAGAGAAAGATGGTCAGAAGCCAGATCATGGGCCATTCTATGACAGGTATGAATATTTAGGCTTCATCCCCAGCATCTGACATTCAGTGTCTAGTGCACAGGAGATGCTTAAAATATATGTCAAATGAATGGGTTAATTTATTAATAATGAAATTTTGTTGAATTAAAGTGTTAATACCAGACTGTTATTGCCACCTCCCTCAGATTTTAAAAACATTTTTCAGTAAGATATTTATTGAAAGACCATTATTTACAAAGAACTGTCTTGGTTTTAGAGGGCTAAGAACAGTGATTAAGAAATACAGCCTGATCCAAGAAGCAAAACCTCAGTCAACAGATCTACTGGAAACTTTTCTACTAAAGACTCTATAATGAGGTATGGATACAACCTAGCTATCTGGGTCACAGCTGAAAGCCTGATAATTTGGGGTTTCTCTAAAGAGTCTAATAAACTATCTGAAAAGCTTCCAAGTGCTAATCAGGTCAAAGGAAGCTCACACTGTACTAAGATAACCACATCATCAAAGGTCATAGTGATGATGGTTAAGAAAGGAAAGGAAATAAAATGTTAAGAAAATTAGTAGTTCAATAATGATGAGGAATTCAATCTTAAAAATGCAAAAGTGTTTGTGGATTGGAAAATTATATCCCATGTGTCTCTGGTGAAGTCTTCCAGAGTATTTGAAAAATCTTTAGGAATTCAGAGATGACAAATGAAGAGGTTATTTTCACCTTCTGTTAGTTGGACCACGCATGTTATTCCTGCTGCCCCTTAAGCACAAATGCTGGCTGAAGAGGTCAGAGTCATACTGCTGATGTTTCAAGAGCTACAGATTAGTAACAGGACAACCAGAAACACCATTCTCAAAGTGCAGTATTGAAATGCAAGTAAACACCATACACCATACACAAAAATAAATTCAAGATGGATAAAAGACTTAAATATAAGCCACAACACCATCAAAATCCTAGAGGAGAACATAAGCAGGAAAATCTCAGATATCTCATGCTGCAACATTTTTACTGATATGTCCCCCAGAGCAAAGGATATTAAGGAAAGAATAAACAAATGGGATCTCATCAAAATAAAAAGCTTCTGCACAGCAAAAGAAACAGCATTAAAATAAAAAGAGACCCAACTATATGGGAAAACATATTTGCCAATGATACCTCAGACAAGGGTTTAATCTTCAAAATATACAAAGAACTTACACGATTCCACTCCAAGAAGATAAGCAACCCAATTAAAAAATGGGCAAAGGACTTGGACAGGCATTTCTCCAAGGAGGACATACAGAGGATTCAGAGACACATGAAAAGATGCTCAATATTGCTAGCCATCAGAGAAATGCAAATTAAAACCACAGTGAGATACCACTTCACACCAGTAA
>PVKM010004277.1:0-52934 GCA_004027735.1 Carollia perspicillata
CAACATTATGCATCCTCAACCAGTTATCCCATGTATAACTGCTAATGTTTTAATAGTTTTTAATTTTATGTCATGGAGTATGGGGTTTCACCCCGATCCCTCATAAGCCTTGTAGTTTGACTGCCTGATTTCCCACAGGGCAGTGATCTTTAGGACAAACATGTTGTGTGAGAACAGAACTGACTGTGAGAACAACTCTAGTTGAAGTGAAAGGCAGGGCTAGAGGCAGAGATGTGGGAGTGTTAGGTAGTGGGGTCAGAGGAGGGATGTGGTGTCAAAACTTCCTCACATGCAATTCTGGGTTGTTATTTCTCCTACGCCACTCCCTCCACTGGGAGCATCTCAAAGGCACAAACTCATCTTATGCCTCAACTTCCAGCAAAGGGCTTTGCTTTTCAAAGCTGCTTAATATTGGGTTGGCTAAAAAGTCTATGTGGTTTTCTCCATAAAATAAAAGACACGTTTTTCATTTTCACCAATAACTTCATTGATTTGGATATTTTCAGTATGTCAGCTATTGCCCACTATTGGCTCCTAGGGGGTAGAGGCCAGGAGTGTTGGTAGACATCTTCCAATGCACACAACAGCTCCCAGCAAAGAATTATTTGGTCAAAATGTCAATAGTACCAAGAAATGACCCATATCGTTTTTGACACATTCAATTAGTCACAGCACCTTCTCCATACACTGCACAAATCTTTTTTTTGCATTTCAGTTGTGTTTTTACCTTTCTTGAAATAATAAAGCATAATTTACCAAAAAATGTTGCATATTTTATTCCATCTTCAATATTAAAATGGCTGCACATAAATTTACTCATTTTGATAAATTTTTGTAAATGCAGGTGGATGTGACTTAATCTAACAAAATTGTTTTGAATAAAGTTAAAGACAACTAAGTCCTACTAGAAGCCGTCAAATGGAAAAAAACTAAATGAACTTTTTAGCCAACC
The DNA here is from genome assembly GCA_004027735.1 of Carollia perspicillata. Lineage (NCBI taxonomy): Eukaryota > Metazoa > Chordata > Mammalia > Chiroptera > Phyllostomidae > Carollia > Carollia perspicillata. The sequence goes on from PVKM010004277.1 coordinate 953, forward strand.
TAATACTTTGGTAATCCAGCTGATCCCAGAGTAAAATTACCAGTCTTCTAAATTTAAGTCATTATGAGCAAAATGGTGTTTGCTGCAAGTCTGACTGAGAAGCCTCAAATGACATGCAGTCATTTAGCTTATTTTATTATTAAAACACCGGTACAGCCCTGGCTGGCGTAGCTCAGTGGATTGAGCTCAGGCTGTGAACCAAAGGGTCATCAGTTCGATTCCCAGTCAGGGCACATGCCTGGGTTGCAGGCCAGGTCCCCAGTGGGGGCCATGTAAGAGGCAACCACACATTGATGTTTCTCTCCCTCTCTTTCTCCCTCCCTTCCCCTCTCTCTAAATAAATAAATAAAATATTAAAAAAAAAAACACCGGTACAAATACTGGCTCTCTTCTCTCCCTCTCCCTCCCTCCCTCTTCTCAATGTGCATTTCTGTCTCATTATGGAGGCTCTGTGAATGCCTACCCTGTGAGGTTCTCCAGAACTTTTCTCACCTCCCCAATCAACCCAGCAGGTGTGGTCCCCCCACCTGCTCAGGGCCTTAGTGATGGCTTACATCCAAGCTATTACCCATGACATCTACATGACCTACAGAAAACTTATTATGGACTGTAGGTTTGTGTTCCCTGAAAATTCTCATGTTGTATCCTAACACCAAAGGGCTGGATTAGGAGTTGGGGCCTTTGGGAGGTGACAAGGTCATGAGGATGGAGTCCCCGTGATGGGATCAGTGTCCTTACAAAAGAGACCCCAGAGTTCCCCTCACCCCTCCCATGAAGGAGGGCATAGCTAGAAGATGCCTTTTAAGAACCAGGAAGTGAGACCTTAGCAGATACTGAATCTGCTGGCACCTTGATCTTGAACTTCCAGCCCCCAGAGCTGTAAGAAATGAATTTCCTGTTTTTTATAAGCTGCCCAGTCTGGGATATCCTGTTCTAGCAGCCTTCACAGACTAAGACAAAACTTACCTCCTCTCCTGGAGTAGTCAGAATTCTGACCATGTGGTCATGGTGCCCACTTTGTCCCCAAGGCCCAGGAGTGGTAGCCTCTGTGGTGGTGATTGGGGGCTGTGTCGATTTAGAAGGTGGAATGGTTTGGCAGGAGAAGTTAGGCATAACAGACTGCGACTGCTTCAAAATTACATTCTCTCTCTAGGCATCTGGGTATAAAAGGAGGGTGGGGGACTCATCAACTGGTTTTATTAGAATTCCTTCTTTTAGAAACGCAGGCAATAAAATGCCTGGCACACAAGTGAGAAATTTCATATCCTAAAAGGTTTGGCTTTAGGGTTTTTGTTCTGGCTGTGGGCCAGAACCAGCAACAGGTACCTTACACCTTCCTGTCACAAGCTTGGGAGTATGGGGAGCGTGTAGGGTGGGTGCGGACAGGCCTTTCCTCGTAGCCCTTAAAGACCCCCTCCTACTTCCCTCCTCATAAACTACCCCATTCCAGTCATGGTCTCTTCTTTGTGGTCTCATAAAATGTGCTGCTTTCTCTGAGTTATGAAACCGGCAGATGCCAACAAAAAAAAATGCCACTGTTTTCTGCCTCATGATCCATTTTTAAGAGTGTGTAACATTGCTACCTTCAGTACCCTTAACAGGCTGGCCGACAAGCATTTTATGGCTGGCAGTCAGGGATACCCAGCTGCCTCCGAAAGCAAATGGGCCCATTTGGCCGCCTTCCTACTTTGGTACGTAAATTTCCATGTGTATAAATAACCACACTCCCATCCATTCACTCGAGGAAGGTTATTGTATTTCACATGCTGTTAAAAAACCCAGAGTGTCAAAGTCATGCTTTACAGCATCACCCCCAGGCAAATGTATCACTGTCAGAAAGCTTACTCCAATAAAACCTCTTTATGGGTGATAGATTTTATTTGTGAGTTTATGGCATATATCTGAAACATCAGGTATTCATGTTGTAATCACCTTTTATGGGCCTTGGTTTCTCCCATGCTGGAAAGAACACGCGCACCTATGCCGAGGACCAACAAGGGCTGAGGCTTGGATGACAGCGCCCTGGGTAGACGTTGGCATGCTGCTCAGTCTCGGCATTGCGTCTTCCTAAGCCTCCCTTGCACCAGTGTGATGATCATCAACTGGGCATTAATTCTAATGTGTCTGAAGACTTGAAAGAGCTCTGCGTAGCCATCATTTCAGTAGCTTTATAAGTTTGGGTTCTTTTATTGGTTTTCCCTGGTTGCTTTATTTCTTTTGATTAAGACATTAAAATTAACCCCTGAATGAGAATGACTCTGTTGCATTTTCCACTTTTAAAGGGCAACGTTTCAGATTGGCAGTGAAAACGGATGTGAGAGTGTGCCAGCATTTGCATTAGTGGGATTTGCTACACTTTGTGCTCTAATACAGGGCGAGAAATCTGCCCTGTACGGACAGGCTTGAACTATATTCCAGGAAAGGTAGTCCTGAGAAGTGCTCACTGATATGTATGATTGATTGGTGGCCCATAGGCTGGAACAGAGTTGGGCTGTTGAGGAATAGGCCCATTTCCACAAGGATGCAGGGACAGACTGTCCAGCCAACTGGGGAGGGGTTGTCCATGCTTGTGGACTGTCATTCTGTACTGGGAGGAGGTCAGGCAGCAGGCAGCAAACAGTTCACGGAGCCATGGCTTTTCCTTCACTTTCCCCCTGGAAGTACCGGCCAAGACCAGTGGACAGCCCACCGTATAGTCGTAAATGCCAGTGGATGTCTCCCACAGGGACAGAGCAGTACAAGACAACAATATTTCTAGAAAATGTCAAAATGGTTCTGGAATCTACTTCTACCCAGGCACCTGCTGTGTAACCTCAAGTAAATTTTATAAATTTTCACATCACCCATGTCCTCACCAGTTGGATAAAAAAAGTATCTCTTCTGGTTTCAACCTGACAAAAGAGTGCACTAGCATTTCAAATCATCTGTTATTAAGTAGATGCAGGTAGAAAGTTAATTTTGTAAAAATTGAAGCATCTGACTTGATAAAGGGTATTTAAAAGGCACAGACATTGCCTGAAGGTAGGTTAATCATTAAATTAGGCTTAGGTGAGGCTCAAAATCTGGTATCTCGGGGAGAGAATGGCACACCCTCATTCACGAAAACGACCTCTTCACTCAGCACGCCTGTTTCGGCAGCTAACAAGGTTTCTGATTTGCTTCCACCTAGCCAATTATCCTCTACATTCGGACCCATTCATTTCTGAATTCGCTAATTAAAGTGTATCTTTAAGTACCCCAAACATGACAACCAAGACAAGTAATGATGACAAATAGCTGCTCCTCTATCACACAAAAAGGGAAACCACATTTGGTGGAACTCATTCCAATAGTAAAACTCAAATGAATTTTCAGTGTTTAATCTAGAACCTGCAGCCATTGTAAAATCTGTCGTCACTGCTAAAGTTAAGAGTGCTCCGTATTCAGACATGAGATAATAAAGGCATCTGGTGATGGGCTCAGGGTGGAGATACAATGTCTACAAAAAGCAAAAATGCACCTCAGTTATACAATGCCCCTAACATTTTAGCCGTGCATTAGGAATTGAATAACACATTTAAAGTCCTAAAGCATGTTCATTATATTTTACCCCTACCTTTTTTCTTGCTGATGTTATAGCAATCAAATGATCATGTTTATTTTGTGAGTTTTTACTCTCTATATGAATTTCAGTCGATGAAATGGGCACATCGAAACTGTCAACCAACTAATTTCTCAAGACCTTACAAGGAGCCCTATAATATATTTTAGGGAACGAAAGTCAGCCAATGATTAATAGTGAGTGGATAGCAATATGTACACTGACAACTGTATACAAATAAAAGTACTGACTGTGCTTCCCAGACCACTGTCAAATGGAAATAAATTTAATACAATCCAGCAATGATAGGTAAGGATGGAATAAGGGAAAAGCAAACCACCCAGAGAGGGAGGATAACCACAGGAGCTACAGAGAGGTGCTCCATAGTCTTCAGGATCCCTGGGAAAAGGTGAGGATTGCCCAGTGAAATAAAGGTACTTCCAGCTCAAATGAGCCATTCTTAAGGAGAAGCATTCCACACCTGGGTAGATCTCTTGGTAGTTTCTGACTACAAAATTAAAAATGTAACCTCTTAGCTTTAAATAACAGTCTCCAATTAGGCACCAAGCTACTTTTCGAGCCACTTGTTCCTCTTACACCTCTTGTCCCATTCACGGCATATTTCAGAGGCAGAGGTACAGCAGTTGAGTTTTTGCGAATGTGCCCTTTATCTTCAGGCTTTGAATGCCTTTGCATAAAGTCTTTCTCCTTTGAACTCTGTTTCCTCACCACATACATCTGTCCCAGTCTTATGTTTCCTTCTACATACGTATGGTTTTCATCTCCCTTTGCCCCAAAACTTCCTCCCTAAGCAGTGAGACAGAATAAATGCCTTCATTCCCCTTGCTTTCTCCAAAATTGCTAGCTGTCATGATGCACTTACCGCCGTGAACGAGATTTATAATTATTTAAATCTATTAGAATCAAATGATGATCTTCTAGAAAAGTTTGAGTCGTTTTTATAATCTTGCAGTGCCTATTGGAATGTTTTATATAGACTTATTCCTCACATTATCCCCCAAATTAGATGGAAGAGCGTTGATTGAGAGGGCTTCTTCTGCAGTGAATCCAAGTACTCCAGAGACATCTTCACATAATGCTATGAAGGAAAACATTAACATCGTATGTGCATGACGTAAACTTTTAAAAATCATCACAAAATAAATGTACTTGAAGACACTCACAGTTAAAATTCCATTGCAGACATACCCTATACCAACTTACATTTATCTGCTTCTCCCATAAGCCCTCTTCCAGGCAACCTTTTTCAGTTCATCTAAATACCTGTGGGAGGAGGGTGTCCTTGCAGCGGGTGAAGCCTTTCTGCTGCCTGCTTGAGTAAGTCAGTGGCTATTTATACTCGATTCACTGGACCATCCAGAGGCAAGGTTTACTTGATCAAGTAATTACAGTGATGCTGGAAGGATTCATTATGAATAGAGAAAACAGAATAATCAACAAGGATGTGATCCCTTAACAGAAATAGGTGTCTGTACATGCAGGCATATTAATGAATGCCCAATTTCAGCAGCAAAGTAAGATATGCAAGGGAAAAATTCCATTTGAAAGAAAACTTCCTACTAGACCATTAGGATCAATGAAATAGTGAAATAAAGAAACCGGTTTTGCTGTGCTGTAGTTAAATCAAAACGTTGTTTTTAAAAAGACCAGTTCTTAAATAACTGAATTAACATGACACGTGTGGGCTACAATTGGAGACCATTACTGATAAACTCAGTCCTCTCTAGTGCATCCTGGGGTTGTTAAATGTAGAAAATCTAATTTTTAACTGCAAGTTGAACCCATGGTTTGTTAAAGAAATTTGCATCTGCTTGGTGACATTTCACTGTCTGAAAAGCTGATAGTTGACGGTCTTGCAGCTCAGAAGTCCCCTTGCTTTGCTTCTGAGATCTATGAGAGTATCTCGCAGGCTGTTTTCATCTTTTGTCTGGTCCTTTTAGCATCACAGTGGCTCTTGAGGGCATGGCCAGATCACATCTGCTAACGGGCATTTGGTTAAATGGAACCATAATTTCCTGCAAAGCAAATACTGGGAACATGCCATTGTAACCAGACATTTCTGGTTTCCTCTGACTTAGCAGAGATGAGTTTTCATCTCCAGTCACACGCTGTGCCTCTAAAATGAAGAGACGCACGTGGTGCTGGGGGCCGGGGGTGCGGTGGAGGCAGGGACAGCATGTGGCCACCACAGAAAGAGCTTCAAAGCTTGTTTGTGCAGCTTTCTAGAGTTAGAGTCCTACGGTGCCATCATGGAAGATGAAATTCTATTCTCTCTATTAAAAAAAAAGTTCTAAGAGAACTAAAATGTAAGGTCTATTTTTGAAAGAAATGTTGACAGCCAAGCGAAACGGGTAGGTGAGCGTCAGGGTGCACTGGAACTGGGAAAAAGCCCGGGGTGGGGGATTCCCCAGAGACATGTCGTAAACAAATGCCCTTCTGTTTGCTGAGATAGTCAGATGCTGGGAGCTTAAACAGTTTCAGATTTTTTTTCCTTTGCTTAAAGCTGTATTGGAAATTAGGCAAGAACAATTAACGAGAAATTCAATCCTGTTTTTCTCAAGAGTCCCACGTTCTATTCATTTGGGCTGGAAGCCACGCGGCCTCCGGAAGGTAGCCTTAATGACTCGTGGCTGTACACACCGGCACACACTTTAAACCAAACAGACATCAGTGGAGAGTCCACCTTCCCTCCCTGGGGACAAAGGAAAGCTGGGATTCAGAGAGCTTTGGTTGTAGAATCAGGACTTCTTTCCAGCAGTATTGGGTTGAGAAATGAGGAACTATTAGGAAAGATAAATAAATGAGTCTTCTTAAGGATTACTCTGTGTGGTATTTGGCCTCACCAGCATTTTGGCCTCTTCATAAACAGTGTAACTGTGGTGTAGCTTTTGCCAGATAATGCAGTCCAAATGTAACAAAACACACCTTTTCTTGCTAAGCTGGAGGCAAACACTTTATTTTTTTAAGGGGTCCATGTGAGTGTCATCTATTGATTGTAGCTTAAGGTAAGAGTTTGAAAGCTCTAGCCTGTTCATGAATTGATTAGACTGCAAAACTAAACAAAGTAAAATGTCTATGTCCAGCCAACTCCCTCAATTATCGAGACTCTATATGTGCAGGCCATGACATGTCCCTGGTTTTACTTAAGTGCGTGAACATGGGTGTTTGCAAACAGACCCTCAAGGTTGTGCCCCTAAGAAGCACAGTGCCACCTCGGAAAGAACCCAGGATTCAGAGTTAGAGCCCACTTGCTGAGTTCCAGGGTCACCTGTCATGGGAGAAACCAAACCCAGGGTCATTGTGAACGGCCCACCAGCAGCTTCATCACTCCCGTGCAACATAGTCACACCACTGTCTCCTTCTGTGAAGCAGAGTATAATCACTTCCACAGCCTCGCTTCTTAAAAATCTCGAGAAAGACTTTCTAGGCTAACTAGAGTGGGTAACTTCAGTCAATAGATATTTACTGGATATATACAGTATACATTCAGATAACAGGAGAGAAATGGTTTTAATTACAAAACACCAAGCTCCAAACTTGGGTTCAGCTCTGTGGTCATGGTCAACACTGTCAAAAGTTTTCAGTGGAATTTGATTTGGAAATTTTCACAGTATAATCATGGATTTATAACCATTCTGCCTTTCTCTACCTGTGTGATCTAGAGAAACCTAATCTGCTGTGATTGGCGGGGAAATGGCATGAGCAGTGTCTTGGGTGCTGTATAGTTTCCTCTAATTCTCCAGTTAACTTGAACAGTAGTTTCCTCTTTACACATTGATGCATAGAGAGATGGCATGTCATCCTTCATTTATTTAGTGAGTAACAGCAAGAATGAGAAAGAAGCCAAAGAAATATGTTAATTAATATATTACTTATAGCTTATTATATCTTTTATATATGATACATTAATTACCTAGTAAAAAAGATAAATCTGTGTATGCAGAGGAATGAATACCATGATTATAAAAAAAATCTCAATATTATAAGTTGCTCCTTCTTAATAAAAAGTGTAAAATAAAATATTTGATTCAGTAAAATGTTATCGAAGGGAAATAGGAACAGAATGGTGGGTTACAGGGATTAATGAAAACCTCAGAAACAAAATACAAGTGACTAAAATTGTAAAAATTCTCCAAAAGAAATTGTATTTTAGAAAGGTCCTTAGTGATTCTGTAATATTCTCATTAATCATTAACCTGCAAAACCTTTTTAGCCTGATGAAAGCTTCTTTCATCCCATTTAAGAAATGATTTGTTCAACATGCCCAGAAGATAACGTTGTAGCTTTTATAAATTCTGGAAAATTTAAAACAAGAGGCGAACAATAAATTGGAAGCAACTGGACTTCTTTAGGTGGCATTACTTAGAACAAAAGTAATTACGAGTTACTCAGGCGAGGATCCTGTGGTAGTGAGTTTTCTGCCATTATTGGAATTGGACAACACATCCTCACCGAGCACCAGCGCAGTCTCCCCACGGAGCTCCCAGAATCTGGAACTGTTTCCTCAGAATAACAGGAAAAGGGAGGAGAGTTGAGCTGAAAATACCATCTGGTTCTAATTCAACATTCCCAACAAACTCTTATGCACCGAGAGAGAGAGAAAGAGAGAGAGAGAGAGAGAGAGAGAGAGAGAAGGAAAGGGAGGAAGCTAAACTGAAATGTTACTAATTTGAGGGAACGAGCGGAGTGGCTCTAAGAGCTAAGAACTTGGCCTTCTTGTCTTTATGGACATCTGGTTGCGATGTGTCTGGCTAAGGTGACAATCTGTGGGAGATGAGACTGTTTATAAGTTAAATATTCCAGTTTATTGGAGAAATACATTATTCATAAGATCTTGTCAACCTTATATCAAACTTTGGATAAAGGGACCCGACATTGGGCATTGCACGTGGGGCTCTTGGCACCATTCAAGTGTACTAAGCACCTCATAATGCCCCCTTTTCAGAGGCCCTTCTCTGGAAGCCGTTTATGGGCCTGCCCTCACCACGGCCATCACTCCCCAGTCCAGGAGCTCTCCTGAGTGTCTAGAGTGTGTCTGGGCTGCCCTCGTACCTGAGTGGTTTCCTAATTTTGCTGAGGTTGGGAGGAAAACAAGGTTAACTTAAACCTTGGTTTAAGTTAAACCAAGGTTAACTTAACTTAACTTAAGTTCAGAAACTTAACAGAAGGTTGAACTAATGCTTTGCTCTTACTCTCTCAGACACTTGCACTCGTGCAGAGCTTCACCATGCACATGGTGAAGGGACCGATGTGTTTCTAACTGACAATTTGTAAGTTGTTAAGCCCAGCCTAATCAGTAGTGTGTTTTCAGCAAGTGTGTGGGATTTCAAAAGACATGCATCCCAGCATAACATACAGATTACACCTATGTATGTATGTGTAATATATATTTTTATATAAGTATTCTAGTGACTATCCCATTGACCGTACAGAAACAGAGAAAACAGTCAAGATTTAAGGTAAACAAGAAAAAAAGAAAATTTTCAAAAAAAAAAAAAAAAACAGGGCAAAACTTGAGTTTCACTAGCATAACAATACTGAATTTTCTAGATTCCGTATCTGAATTGGCTAAGTAAGGGATTGAAGTAGTAAAAGGACTTGAGGTTCTTCAGGCAATTGAAGAGTAAATTATGATTTTAGTTATAGTGGGAAAGTGAATATTCTTTAAAAGAGCATAAATGTATGTGAAAGGGCCAAGGCAATCATGAACAAAACTTAGTATAGACTGCTTTACTTGACAAGTTAGACAAATTCATTTGATGTCATTTCCCATACAATGGTTTTGGGAAGGCTCGATTGTGACATGGGTCATCACTGATAAAGGTCCAAACACCATTGTCCAGGACTTCAGGTGCCAAACAAAGCTACATCTGTGAAGACCCTTTCACAGCAAGGCACAATTAAAACCAGAGCTAGTTCGACTTCCTCAAAGCCAGCATGCTGAGTTTTACTAATTTAAAATAATATTCAAATATTTTCTGATAGTAGGAAAAATAGATTTATTGTAGAAAATGTGGGAAGAATAAAATAGTTTAAAGATAAAAATAAAAGTTATCCATAATTTTTTTTACCATGGGACAAACTACTGTTCATATTCAGATGTAGTTTTTCCAATTTTTATATATATTTCTAAAAACATACAGCTATACACATGGATCCATTTTAACGAAAATTCTATTTGTGCTATGTCATGGTTTAGTTTTCTACTTTATTTTTGTTCTTGCTTAACACTATATCATCAAATTTCCATGTTATTTTCCTTAAAAAGCAATGACTATATGACATGCACTGTTTGATTATTATTATACTATAAATTCTTTATACAGCCACTGTTTTTCAAATATAGTATTTCATTTTTGTCAGTATAAATTATACTATAATGAAAATCTTTTTTAAAATTTTATTTTGATTGTTGTTCAAGTCCAGTTTTAAGTCTTTTACTCCCATCCCAGTCCACCCGCTTCAGCGCTCCCCACCTCCCTCCCATTTCCACCCCCCCTTAGTTTTTGTCCATGTGTTCTTTATACTTGTTCCTGTAAGCTGAAAATCTTTTTAAATACAGGTATAGTAATAAAAGTAGATATAGGTATAGATACCTACATACATAGATATATATGTACATCGATGATAGGCAGATAGTTAATAGATAGATAGATAGATAGATAGATAGATAGATAGATAGATAGATCTGGGCATACATGTTGACATAAGTATAGGTATAAAGCTGATATAGATATATTTGCCCTAAATGTCAAAAAAAGAAGTTAGTAAAAATGAGCTAGGAGAAAGTATTACAAATTTAATATAATTTGAATGATGTACCCATTGCAGTTAGGGTTTGATTTTAAGTGAAAAATAGGTGAAGAACAGTTGAGAATGAAGAAAAGCAGATCGTTGTCGGATTGTGCTCTGGCCCCCCTCCTGAGTTACTTCAGACCCACTGGGTCTGGGAGTGTTAGCACAGTTAGCTTTTTGTAGGAACGCTCTTTGACAATAAAATGAAATATCAGTGATCATGTTTCAGAAGCTAATACAGGGTTAGAAGTCACCTATACATGTGTAAAAAATAATGAAGAGGCAAAGAATTACTACAGTGGGTTGTTTTCCTTCTCACATAACTTAAATCAAATAGGTGACACTTTTGAATTTATAAAATATAATTTAAACACACTCCAAATTTCTTCAAGAATAATTGTACATTAAATCCCTAATGTTGAGATTCATGACTACTGTGAAATGACAGTGTGTCCTTGTATGTTGTTTTGTTTTTAGTTTTTTCAGAATGTTTTGCTTTTTTCTAAATTATTTTTAAATTTATAAAAAACATTTAATACTTCTGAATCAATATTTACTCTATTTCCACTTCAAATTTTATAATGCAGAATGCATTGTGTACATTTAGCATCAAACATGAGAAAACTGTAGAGTTTTATCTTCTGCGTAAGACAAACATGTTTTTATAACACTAATAGCGTCATCTCCATTAACATTCCTAGTCTAAGAATTCTTAAGCTGGCAATGTGTGATACTGATTTCTGGCATTTTTTCATATTTGTGTGAAATATTGCTCAGTGCCACATTTCATCTTTTTCTTTCTAAAATTTAAATGAATAACACATAATCTTATTTCCAAAACAAACTATACATTTTTCATCAGTAAAGTAGCACTCATCTTCCAAATATTTGGATTTTAGTTCATTAGAATCACCAAGTTATTTTACTGTGTTCTAAAAGTCTAGGAAAAACAATTTGTAACCTCAAAAAGGCAGTGCATAAATACTTTTTAATTTTCTTAAAAAAAATCAGTCAGATATTTGAAAACAGTTGACAGAGCCCAGGGGGTTAAAGTGCTTTTGCGGTTGTGTGACATGCTCCTCGTGGCTCAGACGTGGCAGGCATGGGCCCCGGCAGCACACGGCTTTACGTGCATGCGACGTGAGTGGATATTCTTCACTTGTGTTAGTTCAGGTTCTACTGCTTTACTGTGGAGAACGGTAATAGAATTCCTCTTGTGGGCTTGTCCTGTGTAAAACATTGTATCCGCTCTATGACATCAAACGAGCCAGAGACATCAAACAGGATTAAATAAGGGTGGCTTCAGAAACAGCATCTTCAAAGAAAAGTATGGTGCACTTTGTAACATCTTTTAAAAAAATTCCTTTATTTTAAGCTTGGCTCTGCTTAATATTTCAGGACAGCTGTTTACATGGTAGATCTGGAGATACTAGGTTTTAAATGTTAAAAAGTAGAATAATTTGCCATAGATCTGGGGCAAATTCTCCTTAGAAAAGAAATAACATACCTACAAAGACAAGTATAACCACATAGCTAATATGCAATAATTCTGAAGGGTTTTTTCAAGATTTTATTTATTTATTTTTACAGAGAAGGGAAGGGAGAGAGAATGAGAGGGAGAGAAACATCAGTGTGTGGTTGCCTCTTGTGTGCCCCCTCCTGGGGACCTGGCCCACAATCTAGGCATGTGCCCTGACTGGGAATCAAACTGGAGACCCTTTGGTTCTCAGGCCAGCACTCAATCCATTGAGCTACACCAGCCAGTTTTTGTTTTTTTTTTGAAAAAGAGCAATTATATTTGGCCGACATTGCTGAATACCTTTAATTACTTGGCACTTGGATTGTTTTTGCTCCAACCTGGATTAGCTTCTCTCCTTATTGAAGCTCTTTCCATCTGCCTGCCATGCCTCACACCATGGTGAGGTGACCTGAACATTATGTGGCTTTGCGGGAGATAATGCCCCACAGCAGCTTCAATTGGTTCAAGGGGCACTCAGGGGCATGCACACACAGATACACACAAATACACACTCACCCACGTGCACACACACAGACTCAAAGGCAGGCCCTTTTATTCCATTTATTCCACTCACTTCCAGATCACTACGGATAGTTCTTTTCTTTTTCTTTTTCTTACCCAATTTGACTTCTTCATCGAAATGTTTTTAACAGAAAATACATGCTCTATCTTTTATTTTTTAGGTTTTTTTTTTTCAAAAATTTAGTCCCCCATAGACTTTAATCTGATGGTTCTTCAGAAATGAACAAAACTGGCCATCCTGCATCTCCTCATGCCCATGGCTCTTGGAACCCTTCATCTAAACAACAGAGAACTGGCTGTGCCAGTAATGTGGTCCTCCTCTTAGAAAACTCTGTGCTCCCTGGCATTTGTGTGGTCCTGCAGCTTTTGATAACACACAGGAAGCAAATAATGAAAATGCACCTATTCAGTATTCCTATTCAGCAGAGTTCTCTGAATGTGAGCATTATAGCATCCGATTGGCCACACATTGCTTTCATTTCCCTCCTGCTTTGAGATTTCTGCTTCTTGATCTTCAAAATGGCAATCAGGACTCTGAGTTCTCAGACCTAGCCACCATCCTCAATGTTGCCTTTTCATTATCCTGTTCCGTGTGCTCCTTAGTCGTTCCTGCTGGGCTAGGGTCCAAATGGGCATGCATTTCTGATGCCCAAGCCAGGTCTGCAGCCACAGAGGATGCTGATCACAGGCCAGCTAAAGCTGCTGTCATTTGGTCCTTTCAAGGAGCCCTCATCCCCCATCTTTCCTTCTGTGGATGACCATGGTCCCCCCCTAATTTGGACCCTTTGCCTCTGGATGGCCTGAGAAGCTTTAAGGCAGAAGCTTCAATACAAACAGCATATTGGAACCCCACCATCCAAGGCCATGCTGAGAATGAGGACTGAAGAAATGCCCAGAAAAAGGACAGAACAAATGCATCCTTGTCTCATTCTTATCATCTCACACATGTGCTGATTGGACTCACCTGGATTTGAATTCTTGCCCTGCCACTTCTGAATATTGTCACTTTTGTCACCATGGGATTATTCTCTATGACAATGGTTTTTCCTCTTTGAAAATGGGGTTAATAACCTCATGGGATCAATTAGAAGCTTTAAAAATGTCCAAAATGAGATAAAACCCAAATTGTGAAAAATCCAAAATGAGGGAGAGTGGATAGGAGGACATATTTTAAAAGACCAGTGTATGTATAGAGACTTTCTGTTAAATGTAATCTGACCACAGGGCAGCATGAACCTAGAAGAACATTAGTGGGAAGACTTAAGAGTAGTGAACTTGTGGCCTGTCATAAAAGTTAACAGAACAAACAGGCTTTACTTTTACGAGGTTTGTGGCAAGATCACTTTGGGAAAGATGTGTGAGGGTGACACGTGACAGAGAAAAAGCAAAAGCACTCCTGTTAGGATGGGTGGGTGGGGTATGTATTATTTAGGTTTAAATAAGCATAGGGTTTTTATGGCTGACGGCTTATGCTAAGAACCTCCAGATGTGACAGAAAACCAGTGAAGGCTCTTCATGAATGTGAGACATGCTACACACTGCATGTTTTCCTGACTTTCAGGGAGTAACTATGACGTTGATCCCTGATAAAACTTTATAGCAGTTTATTAGGGTATATAAAACAATTTATTGGCGTTTGTAAAAATAACAGCAGGTTTTGCTAAAAATACATGCCAAGCTGTCATTACTTTTGCATAGCTGTGCCAGAAACACAATGGTAATCTGCTAAGAATATTGTGTTTGGATTTGGTTGTGGTGCTTAGCTCAGAGCCAGGGAGTATGGGTGGGGCTCCTGGTCCTGCTCCATTGTATGGACTGGCCCAAAAAATGGACCAGGACACAGGTCCTCCACATGCTTAATATCAGCACCAAACAATGGCAGGGACTGCTAGAGATGGGAAGAAGAGGGTTCTATTACAGTGACACAGATGTCTACAGTTTGAGGCTGACCCTAGGGCTGGGAAGCCACCTTGTGTTAAAGCCCCACTCCAATTTGGTGAGCGGGACACTTGGGTGGAGTTTCTAGGGTAGCGATGACTAGGCAATCTCAGAGATTAAGCCATCTTTAGAGAAAAGTCTTTCAAGAAGGAGGGCATGGCCACAGTTCAGGAAGGTGATAAAAGGAAGATGTCCATTGAAAATGGTGATGTGGAAACTATTTGGAAATTTGTCAAAAGCCAATGCAGGAGGGCTGCAGGGAGATGGCACTATATCGAATGAAGAGACTCCCAGGTAATAATGTTGGGGTGAGCACAGACTTCTACTTTTTCTCCCATCTGAAACAATTAAAATACTATGAAGGAATGGTTATTAGACACAAATCCATAATTCAAAGGGTAATGTGAAAAGCAAAAACAGCAGCACACTTTCAGGAGCTCCAGAGCAAAAACATGGTAGTAGCTCTGGTCCCACTAAAACAGAATCTAAATCTGACCACAGGTAAGTTCTTTAGCTAATTATTTCTTTAATTATGATCAGATGAGAAAAATTATCACATATCTGAGAAATGTGTCCAACATGAAAATAATAGAGACCAAAACAAAAATGAATCGGAAAAAAAGAAAAATAAAAAAATCAACAATGAGAAAAAAAAAGGAAAGCCACTTGGAAGAAATAGAGATTACAACAGGAGAAAAAAATTTCCAAACATGTGAACAAAGAGAAACAAATCTGTAAATCTTCAGGGATTAAAGAAACATTGCCACTATAAAGCAAGAACATGTGATGTATATCTATATATTACATACCTGTGAAATGTTCAGAGACCAAAAAAGGATACTTAGAAATTAAAAACATGGTATGAAATAATTAATCATGAGAATGTTTGGAAGTTACTTTGAGCAAATCCACCAAAAAGAACTGAAGAAAGGGGCAAGGTGATAGAAGATTTTTTAAAAACTGGAAAAACAGTTTAGGGTGCCCAACTGAAGTTCATAGGAATACTAGACAAAAGAGAAACTGCAAAGTAGGAAGATATCAAAGATATACTTTAATAATATTTTTGAGATCAGAAGGATCTCTGTACCAAAAGGACCCAATGAAAGCTTGCAATGAGAGATAAAAACAGACTTAAACCAAGGAATTCTGTTGTGATATTTCAGTAAAGACAGGATGCACCAAACTTCAAGGGAAGAAAAATTAAAAATAGGTCATATATGGAGGATCACAGACCAGAAAATTTTTGGACTTTTTAACAACAGCTCTGAAAGCTATAAAACAATGGATGAATTCCTCATAACCCTAAAAAAAAAAAAAAACAAACAAAGAAACAACAAAAAAAACCCTTTCTAAGATAGATCCTGTACTCAACTATTAATTGTGAATGCTAAAAAGTCTGAAAAATTGATTTTTCCAGACATTTGTTTTTGGGTAGTATTTAGAAAACCTACTCTATCCAAAATATAAACAAGGAAACAGGAAAAAAGGAAGCTATGGAAACAACAAAACATGATCCACCCCAGGAGAAATATGAAGGGAATCATTAAGTGTGAAGGGGATCCTGGGATGGGCTGCAGACCACAAGGGAGAGACAACCGGTCCAGACTGAGTGGATCCAGGAGATCCGGGAGAGCATCGCTCAGGAGGCAAAGCTGACTACCTGAATACACTGAGAGGAGAGGTACAACCTTGGGGAAGGATTCGAAATGGACTGATGATGAAATTTTAGAAAACTAGGCAACACAGTACCACCCTAATTTCAGAAAAATCATTAACTACAAGGGGGAATGAAAGACAGGGAGAAAATGGAGACAACAGGTATAGAGAAAATTGTGAGGTTTTTCTGAGAAGGGGGGCAGAGGAAGGAAACAAGATTGGGGGTTGTACGTCAAGAGAGAGTTCGGAGGTGACTGCCTTTCTTTTGCTTGAAAAGCACTGAATGTTCGTGTCTCTGGCTGGTGGATGGGGCTGGCATTTCAGGAGCGATCAGTTACTGGAGTAACAAGCTCATTGAGAAGACAGGAGGGATGAGGTCTAGGGGACCAAAGAGGAAGTCACCTTTGCCAGAGTTTAATAGCAGGAAAGCAGGTGAACAGCAGTGAACATGCACTTCAATTTAGAGAAGGAACGAGGGAAAGATGAAGATGGAGTGTTTTTTTTTTTTTTTAGCTGAACAATGAGTTGATGCCATCATTACTTTTCTTCTTGTGTCATTAAATTTTACAATACCCTGAGAGGGGAGAATTAGAACTGTCACCATTTACACAAACCTAGGCTCCCAGAAGTTACACAATTTTCTTAAAGTTACAGAACTAGTAAGAGAAAGACCAGGGAATGTGGATCAAGGTGGATCTGATTGCAGTGGCCTTGCTCTTGAAGACTCCACAGTAATGCTTCTCCTGGAAGAGTTTAGCCTTATGTAGCTCAGGGCCCTGAGGGAGATGGACCCGCAGGAGGCTACGCCAATGACAGAGCATTCCATAGTTGCCATGAGGCGGCAACTAATGTATATGATAGGGTCACATCAAACTGCTCCCTCTACCATCCAAGCCAGGACAAGCATAGAAGGAAACCAGGAGTGCTATTTTTAGTAAAATGAGATTTCTAACAGATGTCCACATGGTTGAAGTCCCTTGAAAATCCTGTTTCCTGTCTGTACAATTCATTCTGTCAGACTTCTGTGGTCAAAAATTGGCAACAGAACTTGATGAAACCCAGGGCAGACAGCACAATGTATCTGATGTATCCGCACAATGCACCCAGCGGGGCAATTACCTTTCTGGAAATAATGGCATAAATATTTAGATGCTTGATTGATTTTACTGATGAGGCACACAGAGAAAAAAAATTAATGTTTTAACTTCTGAAAAATGCTTTGGCACTTGGAGAGCTATTTCCAGGGAGGGCAAAGCAGGTTCAGTGCTCCCTGTGATATACTTAAATAAGGAATATGTAAAATCGCCTTTCTGTAGAACTGGAGTGAATAAGTGAATCTGAGATTAAAGCTGAAAGAATCTCAAAAGGTAGACAGGACAGGATATTATTTTCAAATCTTTGGAGTAAGAGAAGAGAGGGTGTGTTCCTAAAAATCAAGTTTTGAGTTAGTATGTAAGCATATTCTATATTTCACCAATAATAATGATAAAAGAGTGAAATAAATAAATAGAAATAAAATTTCACTGGAATCACCTAGAATAGATGGAACTGATAGCGAAGGGTTCTGTGCCTGGGTGCAGTGAAGAGGAAAGAACGCTTTGCCTCAGTTTCCCTGCTTCCTGCTCAGTGATGGGAACACATTTTCACCACTGACTTCAGTGGCTCCTGGAATTGAAGAAATAAATACGTGGTTTAAAATTGCTTTCCAAATACAAACTCACTCCAAGTAAAGGCCTCAACTCCATGCTCTCACTCCATGTCCACATCTATTTGACATACATTTTGACCTTGTAAATCACCTACTTAACCCAGTAATTAGTTGGATCACTGTCGCACCCTATCACTGTTCAGGATCCCCAAAACAAAACAGAACAAAACAAAGCAAAAAGCCTTCATTAAAAAGATGGCTTTTATTTTAGCAAGAAGTTCAGGTGCCCTTTTTTTCTTACACATTAGCAAACTGAGCACTAAGATTAGGTTTCTGAGTTAGCCCCAAGCTTTTCCTCTCCAAGGACACTTGGCTTAGGTGCCCTCCATTAGGTCACTTGACATTGTGCTGAATTCTTGCTTCCCTGCAGGCAGATTCCTGCCATTCTCAGCATGCCCACACAGCTTGGCATGCTCTTTGTAAGGAGCCAGGCCTCAGGTGCTTCCAGACTCAGGTGAAGGGAGCAGGGAGCGGGACCTCACCCCTATGAAATGAGCTGGTGCTTTAAATCAAGCTGCACAGGAAAATCACAAATTCAGTACTTAACTAAAAATCCCTTTGCTTATGAACTCATTCTGCCTTCGCTGCTGAAAGAAATCTTAAAACTTTCCTCCGGCAGACTCTGTTAGTGGCGCTGGAGAATTGCAAAGGAGATTATTACACTAGTCTCTGCTTTCACTGGACTTCCATTAGCAGGGGTGTCTAACCTGGTGTCACTGGGTCACATCTGAAGACAAGTTGTCTTGGGCTATACATTAAATACACAAACACTAACAAAAACAAAACATCTCATGATGTTTTAAGTAAACTTACTATTTTGTGTTGGGCTGCATTCATAGCCATCCTGGGCTGCATGCGTGTGGATTGGACACCCTTACTAGAGGTTCTCAAAGACATGAACACCTGCAAACACATGAAAAGTTCTATGGCCCAAACCCATGTGAATGTTAGCAGCACTTTGAGAAACCTCCATTTAGGAATATCCCCAAGTAATGGTGGATGTTCAGAGGCAACATGGCACGCAGGCCACAGTCACCGCACTGGGGTCTCACATTAGCTTAGCTTACAGGCACCTTCAGTAAACCCACTTACTAACCAGCGTAGCTAAGACCAATGGGACATTCCAGGAACTGTGGTGTTAATTGTCTATTGCTTGATCTGTGTGCCATGTGTGGTAGATATTTCCTAATCTCTGTGTCCACACGAGGTTCTTGAAGCTTGCGTAGGTTCAGGAGACTATCTTAGGTCCAATGGCATGCAGCAAGATGGAACAACCCAGAAAAGTGGGAGCCCCATCGCTCTTCAGGACAGCCCACCCCTCCTGCTTGGGTTCACTCTGTGGTAGGATGTGGACAGGAAAGGAGGGTGGAGAATTCATTTGAAGGGAGTACGGACAAAGCTACAGGATTTATAGATGACGCTTCATTATTCTGTTTCTTAGTGAAATGTTTACCCTGTCTCAGTTGGTAGAAAGAATGCAAGTCATGAGATCCTATGCTAATTATTGATGAGAAAGATTTTCTGTGCTATCAGGCACATCGCAAATTGTGGAGACTTAATTTGATAAGGGCTTGATCTCTCACCCACCTCTCCTGGCCAGTGGGGGCCAGAGGAAGGCTTTGCCTTTCACTGGGACTGTCATTCAAGACCAGGTTTGATGGAAGCTCTCAGTTCCACCTGCTGGAGCATGGGGTCCCTAAAATGTTGTGGTCAGTACCCCGATGTTCTTTGCTTCAGTCTACAGGTAACCAATGTTAATTCCATTCCTGGCACATTGGTCAGAAACAGTCACCTGTCCCCACCTAAAGGCAAGAGATCTGGGGTCTGTCAGGAAGCCTGTGGATATTTAAGGCTTAAACAGACCTTCACTAATTGGCTGACTACAGCCAGGCCCTTCAAGGGCCTTGAAATATTGGCTTGTTTATTTCTTCTGTCGATCTCTGGGGGTTCTTGTCAAATCTTTAAATGCATGTATGACAAATGAATGAAATTTGTTTCACATGCCCAGAACAGAGAAAGGCACACAAGAAGCTAGGTCAATCTGAACTGATTAAAAAGTCTAAATTATACAGCACCACAAGTATTAGGAAACAACCCTCGAGTGTCTGGAATGTGCTATCAGCTGTCTGTGAGTGAGTGCTCTGGTGATCTGGGCCAAATGGCCCAGCCTGCTGCCCGCTACGCACATGCGACCTGTGGAATGATGGTGAATGCCTGCAGGCACTTTCTAATTATTATGGATTCTCAGTCAGGAGAAAATGAGTGATTATACTGGGCTACCTGGAAGTGTTTTGCTTTTGTCCTGACCACTGTGGCTCATTTAGTTGGAGCGTTGTCCCACCTACTGAAAGGTACTGGGTTTGATTCCCATTCAGGGCACATGCCTACGTTGCCAGTTCGGTTCCCAGCCATGCCACATACAAGAGACAGACAACTGAGTTTTCTTTCACATCAATGTTTCTATCCCTATTTTCCCTCTCTAAAATGAATAAGCATATTCTCTGGTGAGGACTAAAAAAGTATTTTGCTTTTATTTTTCCTAGTCTAATCTATCCTAAAAATTGTTCTCTGATTAACGTTACACAGAGCTCAGTCATAGTGAGTCACTGTTTTGCTGGCTGTCTTCGGTTGCCGGTATCAGGAACAAACACTCCGCTGAAAGTGCCAGTTTGTTACGGGACATGGGATGTCTCATGGAACCAACAAATTATGAATGTAGAAAAGCTTGAGGAAGAAATATTCGGCCCCTATGACTCTGTACCTAGCACAGTCATAAAGCACACATCAAACAAAACCAGTCTGCTCTGTCCCCGTCTCTCTGTCACCCTCTTGCTCTCTTCCTCTGTCTCTTCTCCCCTCCTCTCTGCTTTTTCCCTATCTGTCATGTCTTCTGTACCTGTCTCTCTCTGTCCTCTTCTGTGTCTCTCACAATCTATTTCTTTCTGTCTCTGTCTCACTCTGTTTCTCTGCTAGTTTCTGTCTCTGTCTCTGTGTCTTCATCTCTCTCTGTCTCCCCTAATTTCTAACCCTTCTATCTCCTGTGATATTCTGCTATTCCACATAGCAAAACCTGACTGCCTCCTGGTTCCCACTTAGTTGCCTGCTTTAGTTCTAACCTTTAGGGGAGACTGACTGAATCCTCTTAGATTCAAATGACAGGCCCAGGGAGTAGGAACATGTTGGCCAAGTCTAGCCAGGCCAGTGAGACTCCCCTGACTCCTGCTCTTGGAACGGGAAGGGCCACTCCCTACGAAGGGGCTGTGAGTTAGGCGGATGCCCCTGAGTTATTTACTGCAGTCACAAAGACCATAAATAATCCAGGGGGAAGGGGGTGCGGCATGTAGAATGCTCTTTGCTGTTATATAGAGACACGTTGTCCAGTCCAGCAGGCACAGTTTTCTGAATCTCTTACATATGAACTCCGTGACACATCTCCAAAAGCAGAACAACAGACTCATCCAAACATATTGATCGAGTTACCTTTATGTGACAATAAAGTTAGTATCTTAGGAAACAATAGGAGAAGCCTCCTCACAATTGTGCATTGAATTCCTGGTGTCCATTCCATAGGCATACTATTCTGGAATCACAATGATTCCTTCACTTGCTATTAAAATTCTACTCTTTCTGCAAGGCCAGAATAGAATGGAACTACCTCCCTGAAAATTTCCCCTCTGACTGCCCCCTCTCCTCCCTGTCTTCTTGTTCCATCCACGCCCCCACTCAAACTGAAGCTTCCAAATTTGATTAGCACAATGAAATGTAAACACTTGACACAATTAGCAGTCCGATGCTACCTCTTTCCTTTCTGAAGGAATAAAGGTGGCCTTGAGAATCTTAAGGATGTGACTCTAAATTTTGGCTTCTCATTGTTTGACTTTAAGAAAAGCAATTAACATACCTATGCCTGAGATGCTCATCTGCAAATTATCAAAAAACAACTCTCTCGTCTGTGGTGAAAATTACACAAAGTGTCACGCAGGTGTATTTTCAGTGCGTGACACAGTGCGTGACACATGTTAGACTGCCTGCTTCTGACCTGCCGTCCTTCTCCCCCTTCCCTCATGCCTTCATACTTCTGTTTGTAAATCATCATTTCAACATTACAACAGTGATTGAAGTTGCTCAGTTTTCCTTGTGTAGACACAAGTAACAGCCATTCGGAGAACTGAGCAGCACTACCAATCATTAGAAGCAAATGAAATCTTTTATTAAAAAACCCTCTAATTTTATAATTAAAATGAGTAATCATAATTAATTTTTAATAGGTGTTAAAATAGGTATTTCACTGGGAGCAATCCCCACCCCCCACAAAACAGAGCCTTTGCAGGCATCAGTGGCAAGTTCATCTCTGGCCAGACCTCTGGTTCGATGCCTGCCTGATTCCCCAGGCTCCTGATTCATCTGTAGACAGACACCCTGGAGTTAGCAACAGTTCCACACTTGGAGCTGAACTTGCTCTTATGCTATTCTTTCTCCAGGAGTCTGGGGTCCATATCGTTCCCTTTAACCCCTGTCAGATGTGTTGACAGATGGCCTCTGAGCCTTTGATTCTAGAATCTTGAAAACTTAAGGGGAGTCCTGTTCCCTTACCATTCTGTCTGCTCCTTCTGCACTTTGGTCTTTCACAAGCTCTTACCCCCTACTATGATGGAGGAATCCCATGCTACTTCCTCCCAGTCACCTGGAGTATGTATTCAGCCTCTGCATCTAGTTTGAGCAGAATTATGGGTGAGGGCCACACTGCTGTCTCACCCACAACCAAAGCCTGACAAAACTTCACAATCGGGACAGGAGTTTTTCTCTTTGCTGTTGAGGGGTGGCTTTTTTTTTTTTTTCAATCACCAGCTGTCACTTTCCTCCTACTTTGAGAACAGAATCTCCATTCTTTGTAATCCATAATTTCAACTTTGGTCTTCGTACCTATTGATACTGCTCCTTTTCTTGTTTTTAGGTAGTAAAATTTCTTTTGAACACTTAAAAAGTTTTACTTGGGCACAGCCTTCATGCTGAATCTAAGAATAGGTGGAGAGGGAGATTCAACAAGTTTTCATCCAGAACCTCACAGTTCAACAGAGGCAACACAAGAGAATTAGTACAAAACAGACATAGGAATTCTTCCAGAGAATTTTCAGATAGACTGATTTATAATTCCTAGGAATCAATAGAGCGTTATGTCATGGAGCTTGGGATCAGTGATTGATTGATTGCCAGGACTGTCCAGTCTAAGAACACTAACAAAGAAACTCCTCGTAATATCTTGGCTGTACCTCCTGAGTACACGAAAGGAGAGAAGGAGCACAGCTTCTCTGGGTGTGCCTCCCAGCACCAGTTGGGCTTGCCTTCTTGTCAGAGTGTTACGTGTTTGCAGATCTAACTTCTTTACCATGAGTGTTCATTTGCATTCCTTCCTCCCTCGCTCTGTGCATTCCACACTGAAGATGAGAGAGTTCATAAAAATGCATCATAGACCCATTTAAACTATATGATTAACTGCTAATATGTGGTATTAACTTGTAGGATTTTATGGAGATTAGCACCTATAATTATATTTGATGGTATATGATAATTACCTGTTTGGTTGCATTTGAAAGTATGATGACTTGAGAACATTCATCAATCCATATATGGCTCAAAAACTGATAGAAAATTGCAACTCATTTTAATTGTTTCTAATGTAATCAAACTGACATCGTTAAAGCCTAACAGAGACTGATTAATTTTATGAAGACCATGTTCATTAATAATACAGTTGATTGGAACACTAATTGAAAATACTTTTTAGAAAATAGGACATTCTGATCAATATTTTCCAAATGGGCTAATTAAGTGTGACTATAATGTTTCTACACTTCAGATTAAACATACAAAAATTCAACTTGGATTCTGACTCCTCAAGAAGATCAGGATACAGAAACTTCCATGGAAAAGGTTTTGGAATTCAGTAGTGAGGGTTCATCCAAGCTTGTCTAGTAATGAGAGCAGAAGGGTAGGAACCTCACCAGCTCAGAAGGAAAACCTTCACGGCTTTCTTGATACTGCACACCTTCTCTACTGCTCCTTGAACTCTCTCTAGCTTTTAAGGCACTGCTTCTGTCCACACTCCCCTCTCCTGCACAGAGTGACTGATTCAATTATACATGTACGATCCTGATGTCACAATAAGCTTTATCTTCACTCTCTCAATGCAGAATGTTAGTTGATATTTAGATTGACCTTGGGTCTTTATTTTACATTCCTTACTCCTGTGTTTTTGCTGCCTCTGCCAAATGACTCACTCACCTTAGTGTGAATCCTAAATGAGAGTACATAGGTGACAGGCAGATTAACCTGAATTGCAAGTCCCCTTCACCTGTGAGGCATATACTTTCAAATGTTGACTCACCATGACCATGCAAATTGGGCAAGACCAAACCTAAGAATATTCTACATAGAATCCTATGTCCCAGATATCCCGGCATTCCTATCTATCACTTCACCATTGATAGAGGAGAATGAGCCAGTGGGGTCAAGAGACCCCATGAGAACCCATAATGATTGAGGGTGTACTGGAGGAAGATGGGGGTCATCAGGGTTAGCTGTCTCTGCACCAACTCAGGAGACGTGGCTATGTGGACACTGAGGCTGTCAAGCAGAGGGATGAACTAGTTGGGCATAGAGGACAGACATATACCTGTGCACAGAGAGATCTTTAATAGGAAAGAAACACTTCCTGTATCCTTAATCATTTATCTTGAGTTCTGGTGGCTTTATGTATGTTTTATACCAGTTGATAGAAAAACTGTGATAAGAAATAATTGATGTTTCTGCAATGTTAGCTAGAATTACTTTGAACTGGGTCAATAAAAAATGTGATTTTGGTGTTTTCAAAAAACCTTTTACATTCTTTTTCATTGTAAGTTAGACCACGAATGAATCACTTTGCATTTGTGCATACACTGCTTTGCTAAAATAAAGTAAAATATAATAGTATAAAGGACACTCTGTTGAAACAAGTTAATGCTCAATTTTCTAATTATTAACACAATTAATCTTTGATGCTATAATTTTAAAATACTAATAAAATTAGTAAATTTAAGACTAACTTCAGCTGACTAAAATACTTAATTAGGAAGCTATGTAGATTTTATGTATATAATTGAATTTTCAACTTGAGGACTAATTTTCTAGTTAACTCTTGTGGGAATTGAGAGGCTTGATTATTTTTAGTCATTGAACAAATTCATGAAAGTAGTAGAATCATCATGGCAGTCCCCAAAAGGAGGTGGTGCAAATCAAGGACAAATGAGTTATCACTGCTCTGTGCAGAGTCCTTAAGAAAATATGTGACCTGCTCATGAAGTGAAATGAAATTAAAAATAACATGTTATTTCAAGTCAAAGGGAGTATTGTTTCACATTAGAAATGTGTTCAACAAATAGGGTTAAGGTTAGGGGGACCAAGGAAGCAGCAGAGAAACTACAAATGAAGTCGGTTGTGATGGTGGCTCTCGGTTTATAATCTGATGGGAAAACTGGATACTGAGTTTAGTACTTTGAATCTCTGATATGACTATTCAAGAAGCTTTCAGAGTTAGAGGTTCAGTGTGGCTTCAGCTGGTAGGGAAGGATTGGTGGAACATGTGGGGCTTGATCAGGCCAAAGAATCAGGAAGCTTTATGCCGTCGGGTTGGAAGACCTGACTAATGCACATACCTTGTCTGAAGGATTGAGTGGGATCAAAATCAGAATTAAATGAGAGAAAAAGAGCCCACTGGAGTGACAGATGGAAAAGTCAGGGAAATCAAGAGTGTCGACATGAGCATTCATGCCAAATGTTAATAAGAAGACAAGTTCAGAGAGGGAGGGTGCTACCATGTCAATGAGGTTTTTAGGCTAGTTGATAACTTACGTAAGTGAAGACAGATGAGGTCCTTAACTAATCCTGCTGTTAAATATGAGTAAAATTAGAAGTAAAATATTTAAAATTTATTTTTAAATTTATAAAAATAGCAGTTAGAAAGATCTAATCTGAGGTTATTTTAGCACTAGAAGTAGAGAACACAATTGGCACCACTGTGAGGCCATGGTACCTCTAGTGAAACTGAGGATGGGTTCCCATGGAACTGGTGACAGCACCTGTTTCTCCTGCATGAAGAGAAGAAGTCTACAATGACAACTGTTTACCTAAAATTGGGACTCTCACAATGAGAGCAAACTGTCTGTAAATTTCCCCAGGACCCAGGGTATCTGAGGAAACTTGGTTCTGAGTAGAGGAACAAAAGCAATCTGTCCTAAGAAACTAGAACCTTAGACTGATCTGTGTGGGCTTTGTAGCCTGACTTTGCCGCCTGTTAACTGGGAACACCACAAAATGGGCAGCAGCTCACTTGGTAGAAGTGGCCCAGAGCTCAAGTGAACCCAGGCATTTGGCTGTCAACCTGAGTCTCAAAGAATGTTTATAGATAAAATTACAAAGGTCTCTTAATCACACAAGGGTAAAAGTTCTAAAAATATGAGGTGCAGGCAGGAAAAAAATAATGTAGAAACTGAAGAAACTGATTGACAAAGAATTTTTGGTATGGAAATATTAGACATAGAAGAAAAATAAGTATATCTACTGCATCTAATTAAATGGGAATATAAAATAAGAGATTTTAAAATGGCCAACTAGATTTAGAAAAACTAAATTGAATTTCTAGACATAAAACATATGCTAATTGAAATTGAAAACTCAAGCAACAGGTTTAGCTTTTAATTGGACAAAACTGGAGGTAGAATACTGAATTGGGAAACTAATCTCAAGATAGATATTATCCAGAATACCATCCAGAAAACTTTTAAAACTTATGTCAGGTTATTATACGACTTAGGGTCAGGCAAGGATTTCTTTAAAAGTAAAATAAATACCTTGAAAAAGCAAAATTTTGACATTATATTACCTTAAAATGAAGAACAATGAAGAAATTTAATAGGTAAATACCAAAATGAGAGAACATATTACTAATGACCAAACCCATAAAAATAATATCTAGATTATAATATTCAGAAGGAATTTCTGCAAACAAACAGAAAAAAGCAGCAACTTCTAATAGGAAATAACATATATGTGTGTGTATATGTCTATAACATACACACATGTATATATATAATCACTTTATATGTACATATATATGTGAAGAAGGTAGAAAAGGAAGTTGAAAGACAATGAAGAAATGTTCAAAGCCTTAGCAAACAGAGCTGATGAAGATGACGCGATGCCACATCATGCCTACAGACTTGCTAAACCGAGAGAGCTTGGCAATGGCGCTGTCATCAGGATGTGGAGGTGTGGGAGCCCGTGCACTGTGGGCGGGACTGTGGATTGGGGAAGCCAGTCTGGAGCGCAATCTGGCACTTCCTAGTCGAACTAATTATGTTTCAATGCTGGAACTCAACAATTCCCATCCTGGATGCTTAGTTGAGGAGATTCTGACATAGGTCCCTAAGGAAACATGTACATGGGTACTCATGCCAGTGTTATTTGTGGGTGAGGAGTTGGAGGTGCCCATACATTTCTAAGAGGGTAGATAGGTAAAATGTAGTGGCACCTGAATCATATAAACTAGGACCAACAGATTGTGGGTACACATAGCTACATGGATGGGTCTTAAAATACAGTGCTTAGTGGGAAAAAAGACTGAGAAATAGAAACAGATGTAGAACATGATACTATTCACTTAAAAAAATATTTGCATTAGGCCAAGATACACATTATGAAACACTAATACAAGCAAAACTACAAGCATAATGTGTATTCATCATGCAACATTTATTATAGCAACACAGCTAGAATTAACCCAAATGCCCACCACCACCAAATGGTTAAATATTTTGGTAAAACCATTTAAAGGTATATTATTCATTAGTGAAAAGAATTGAAGTGTAGAGACACAAACAATGTAGATGAACCTCACACAGAACCACTGATTCACACAAATTTAAACATATGCAGCAGTAAATAATACGTGGTTTGCGTTACAAAAGTGAATAGATTGGCATTCAGGAGAAGGTTGCGTGGGTGAGATGGGGCAGGTTGGAGCAGCTTTCAGAGGTTCAAAGGGGACCTGTGTGTATGTGTACACGCTGCCATGTTCCAGAACCAAGACCTGAGAACATAGGTATTGCTTGTACCACTATTCTTTATTCTTAACCTATTATTTTATGAGTATTGTTTGAAAGCTACTAATTATTTTTAAGGCAATATACTTTTTAAAAGTTTGTGAGCACGCAAATATTCTGAGCAGGTTGTTATTGAAAAAGAGCGTGGAATATGATGTCAAGCAGGCATGGAAGGGAACACAACTCCATTTATATGACATATTGGGGACAGGCCAATCTGTAGGGACAGAGGGAAGGTTGGGGGTTGCCAAGGGCTGGGAGAGAGGTGGAGTGGGGACCACTTGCTCACAGGGTCCAGATTTTCTTCTGGAGAGATAAAAATATGTTATAACTTGATAGAAATAAATGGTGGTTGCACAGCATTGGGGGTGTCCCAATGACCACTGGTTGTATAGTTTAAAATGGTTAATTTAAATGTGAATTTCACCCAAGACCCACAAGTTTAATTGGAGTTTTATTCAGATCCTCCAGGTTTCATTTAATTCTGATTATGTACAAGAGAACCTTGATGTCAGATAAGTTGAAACCACTGTAACGCTCTCTATTTTCAGCACACAACATAAAAGGCTGTCCTGATTTGGACAACCTCCATAAAAGGAGGAACACTGATTTGCTCCTCCTTTCTGTGTGTGCACAATGTATAGAAAGTCGTCTGATAGGATGGACAGAAAAGTGGTGATGCCAATCATCTCTGGGCAAAGGCATGGCTAACCAACACACTTTTCCTTTATTATACACTTTTATTGGCTTTACTTATTAAAGTTTCTACATGTATGTCTTTCACAGTTAAAAACGCTATGCTTAAAAATGTCTACATCAACACAAAAATGAATTGCGCTGATGTTTTGTGGGCCTGCTTCGTGCAGAATAAAATAATGCAAACAATCAAGCAGTTAGCAAAATATGTTCCCTTCTCCTCACATTGCATTCATACACCGAGCTTGCAGTCTTAGTCCTGGAGGGGCCTTTCCAGGGCCTTGTCTCATTCTCTGACCTGCTGTTAATAGTGTAGCTTTTTGTTTTCAAAACATGGTTTTGTTCCTGCCAGGGATGAATTCGCATAAGGTTTATCTCTGCTATTTCATTTCTGCCACACCACATCAAAGTGTGCTGACATAGGAGTGCTTTAAATTTCTTTACCCTCTGTCATTCCTGACTCCTCATGAACTCATAGCCTTCCCAACAGAACATTTTTAACCTCCGTTTCAGATTTTCTCCGTAGAATGTCTCCTCTGCCATATTTTATTGGAGGAGTGAGCTTCTTATTCTCTGATAACAACTGTATAACCTACCAGTTTTGGATATTCGTTTCCTAGGGAAAGTACTAGCAGTAGAGAGCCAGCACTTGCGAAGCTCTGAAATGATCCCAGCCTGGCTGCTCCCACTGACTTCATCCTGCCTGCTGTTGTGGGGAGGACAGAAATGGCAACTAATTGCAATCAAGTGAAGTCTGGATGCACCAGTGTATTCAGAAAATATGCTATTGCCATTAAAAGAAAATCCCAGGTATAAAGCAAACCTAAATAAGCTTTTTAAAAGCCTCCTTTGGCTACAGGAAAATTCTCCTAAATGCTTTTATTGTCCTCTCTGCCACGGAGGTGACTCTCTTACCAGCCTGAGGCCTCCCACATAACATGCTTCTGGGAGTCAAGAGGAGTGCCCCTTCCAGCCCCAACAACGAGCTGTGAAACGCCCTCTGGGGAACAGGGCTGCCTGAAGGCTTTGGGGGAGGAAGCGGAGCTGTTGGGCAGCCAGGGCCAGGGAAGCACCAGCTAGCTGTGCGTCCCGTCATGCAGCTGGAATCCACGCTGTCACTCTCCTTCCAGATGGACCGGGAATGAGCTCAGCGTGACCCTCAGGGACTCCACATGTGTTCACTCTTAATGAGTTTTTCTACCTTTAATTTATTTAGTTCACTGAGACCCCTCTCAACACTTTGGCAACCATAATTCTCTATTTTAAGACTAGTTCCCACAGGGGAATGGAAAGGGGCTCTGCTCTGTCCATGTTGACACATGGTTTCTCCCCAGCCAGTCCAGGTATTGGAATACAGTCAACAGTAAATGGCATGATTTTTTTTCCTAAAAAAGTTAATTTTTATGAAATTATAGCTATTAAAGTACTTAATTTATTTTACTGGAATGGAATCATTTTAAAGAGAATTCCTTAGCACACTATTTTTTTATTTTGTTTAATGACATCTTAAAACTGGGCAGCCTGAGGTGACAGCCCAGACAAAAACAGTGTGTGAGGCCAAGTAGGAGAGTGGGTGTCAGCTCTCCTGGTGTCGTCAGCTTGACCCTTGGGTGAGGCACATCACTTCTCTTGTTCTGTGTACAAATCTGCTATAGACAAAGGCCTAGAGAAGAAATATGAAATACTGAAGTAACAGCACATTCAAAGAGTATGTAGGGACTAGTTGTCACCTAGTACACCTAACCTGAGAAGAGCAGTAGGTAGACAGACTGCGACTACGCGACAGTCCTTTGCCCAGGATGGCGGTCTGCCGCGCTGCCTCCATCAGGGGAGATCGGATCAGCAGGTCTACTTCATCCATAGATGAAACATTTGTAATTCTAAAACATGAAATACAAAATTTTAAAGAAGAAACCAAAATGCAAATATAGGCACTTACACATTCAGTTTAAATGACATTTAGAGAAAAAGGTAACATAAGCAACATTACCTAACATGCTTGGGAAACAGAGGAACCAGACAATTAAAATATTTTATACTAAAATTGGTAGATGGGTTGGTTTTCTGCATGTGTGTTTTCAATAATGAAGAATATTTCTTGTACTTAAAAGAGTCGAGATGGTGAAAAAATATTAAGGACCACAGGTTTACACAGGCTTGTCCAGTGCCAATTGCAATAGCATAGCCAGTGCTCGGCTACAGCAGACAGAGAGAAATGTGAGGGACCCCTGCTCCCCTGAGGAAAGGGACCGCCCCCCTGGAGTCCACAGCCCTGACACCATGTACATGGTGAGCCGACCCACCCATCCTGTGTTCTCAGCACTTATTAAGAAAGCGGGTTCTGACCAACTACCACACAGAGGCCTTGCTTTCTTCCAGTATCTCGTTCCCTGAAGCTGCTTCTCACCTCATGCAAGCTCACTGCTGTACGACCACGCAGAAATTATCTTAGGAAATAGTGGATGCTCAGTTGCATTTGTTTACCCACATGGTCATGGCAAAGGGTCCTCTGACTTAGAGCTGTATTTTGTTGTGGATGGGAATGGTCTGCATCGATAGTGTGTCAACAAGGCATGGTCATGTGGTAACAGCCCATGTGGAGGTCCACATGATAGGACCTCCAATAGAATAATGACTAGTGCTGGGTAAAAATTTGTCCATGAGAAGAGTTCACTTTAAAAGCTTCTTTGTTTTGTTTTACCTAAACAATTTCATCTAATACTTTTTATTACATATGTAGAGAGTGAAAATATAAAATAGATGGTGACTTTTAAATACCGAAAAGTTTGAAGACAAATTTAAACTAATTTTTGATATCTTGGAAGTAGATGAAGACAATAAAAATCATTTCCACTGAAGATAGAAGAGTCATTTTTTAAAGATTTTATTTATTTGTTTTTTAGAGAGATAGGAAATGAGGGAGAAAGAGAGGGTGAGAAACACTGATTGGTTGCCTTTTGTATGCTCCCTGACTGGGGATTGAAGCCACAACCCAGGCATGTGCCCTGACCTGGAATCAAACTAGTGTCCTTTTGCTTTGCAGGACAATGCTCAACCAACTAAGCAATATCAGTCAGTGCTAGAGTAAATTTTTGAAAGAGCTCATAAAGCATTCATAGGAGACAATCAGGAAAGACCTGAGGGGAGGACTCCAGGAAGATGCCATCAAAACATTACTCCCTTCCCCTCCATGACCTCAGTGACCATGAGGCTGCTCTCCTGAGTTAAATGGCAGCAGTGGCCTGCTCTCTCTGAATGAGGTATAGTGCGGCGTTATGTTCTGGGGAAGAACTGCAGAGAAATTGGCACGAGTTCTTTTCTCTGTAGGCTGGACAATAATCTGGATGTCATCAACACTGAGACCTCAGTAAACAAGAACATAAAGCAGTGATTCCTGAGATTGATATGGAGACCCTGGGTGAGGAGGTCTGCGAGGGCTCTGCTGGAGCATGCCTACTTACTCTGGTGTCCTAAGGGTGAGGATACAGCTGTTACCCAATGTCAGAGACTTGAGGACAAGTGAGTAGGAAGGAGGCCTCCCCCAGATGTCCCAGGAGGTGGCTTCCAGACTGGCTGCTCCTGTACTAGTGGCTCATGGAAGGATGGGTCATTTTGCCTTTCTCCAGTTGGAGCACTGCCAATATTTACTGGGTGTTCCAACAACCAGATCTCAGTTGCAGTGAATAAGCAAAGTGAAATACTGCATGTTTAGGATGTCCCCACAGTCTGAGAAAGCAAGAGCAGACACAACAAAGAGCGTGCCCTCTTAGTGAAACAGAGCCATAGATGATGGGTGGCTGAGATAGAAAGGAACCTAGAGCTGCACCAAAAAGATTCTCTAGAGCTAAATCTAAAATATTTTCTAGGTGAGTTGAAACAGATGGTTATTTTTGAATAGAGAATAAGGAACCTAGAAAACCAACACTAAAAATACATATATAAGCAGAGAGATTCAGAGTTGGAGATCATTGACAGAAGACAGGAGACTAGAAAAGTAAGACCAAGAGAAGACTATGAGAATAACGGGAATTCCAGAAGGAAAAGAAAGAAATTAATGGATTCCTGAAAAATTTCTGAGATACTGGTATGTCCCAGATAAAGAAAAAAATAACATTACAAGTTTTGAGAAATAAAAAAGCAAGTGGAGAAATAAATATGAGGAGACACTTAAGCATTCAAGTCCACAGATCAAAGGGACTTCTTTAGAAGTCACTAGAAACACATCTTGCGATAATATACTAGAGAGGTCAATCATCCCTTAGAATAAAAGAGGATGATGTGAGCATGCAGTCATTTGGAAAATGTATTAGCTGTACTCTCCATCCGAAAGAACTGTTGGGGAAGAACTGACACCGAATAGAAAATACATCATAGTAGAGAACTCAGGGTGGACAACAAATAAATATAGTACAAATGCAACCAAAAATGAAACCTACAATGGCAATCTAGGAGAATGTCAACTATAAAATTAATAGCATGAAGCAACAAAGCAGAAAGACATTTTGTTATTCATGTGTACTAAACATACAGGCTTAAGTAAAGAAAGCAAAAATTAAAGTGTTGTTATTAATTCAATGGGATATTTCAATCTGCCTCTGTAATTTGGACAGATTTAAAAAATAGAGAAAAGTATTCCATAAAAGAAGTACCTAATAAAATAAATAAATAAATAAAAAGAATTAAAGATTAAAGAATAAAATAAACAAATGTAATTTAAATGGTATATATTGAATCTTACGGTCCTGGAATAGAGAATTATTTTTTATTTGCATGCTCATGGAAAAATAACACAATCAATCACTTTCTTGGCTGAAAAAATGTCTGAGTATATTTTTTGAATACAATTTCCATTGAATTCATTCTGTGAACACAACCTAATGGAATCAGACATAATTAATAATATAAAGGGACCAAAAATCAGAGTCCTTGGGAATTAAGGAGTACATTTCTAGACAGATAACTCTTGGATCAAAGAGAAAATCAAAAGGAAAATTATAGTTATGTACAAAGTAATGAAGTAGAATACTCTTCAAACCTCTGAGCCAAAGTGAAAACAGAACTAAGAGGAGGAAAAAAATGATATGAAATAGCATCATTATAT
Organism: Carollia perspicillata; assembly: GCA_004027735.1. Taxonomy (NCBI): domain Eukaryota; kingdom Metazoa; phylum Chordata; class Mammalia; order Chiroptera; family Phyllostomidae; genus Carollia; species Carollia perspicillata. The sequence goes on from PVKM010004277.1 coordinate 34,628, forward strand.
TCAAAGAAAGTAAAAGAATAAAGAGAGTTTGTGCTCATCCTAAGCATATAGAAAATATTTTAAATGAAAAGAAAGTAGGAAATGGAAATTTATAACAAAAGCTAAAATTAATGAAAAATAAAAAAGTAGCAGAAACTTTAAAATTCAAAACTAATTTAAGTGAATTGAATTATAGTAATGTCTCATGAGCTTGTCTAAAGAAAAAAAGAGAGAAGGCAGAAATATACCGAAGTAGGGGAGAGAAACATGGACTAACCATAGATATAGAAATGATTAAAGCAGTCATATATATATAAAACTTTCTGACAAGACATTTGAAAATTTAGAGGAAATGGATGATTTCCCAGCAAAATATGTATTGCCAAAAACTAGGAAGGGGAAACTTAAATACATCAGTTACCATAAGAGAGTTTAGAAAAAGACACTTAAAGATCTGCCATTGAAAAAGGCACTGAGAACAGATGGATTCCCAGCTGAGGTTTATGTAACATGAATTTTATATAACCTTAAAGAAAGAGGGCTTTTCAAAGTTAAATTATTCCAGGCCTTAGAAAAAAGATGAAAGACCTCCCAATTCGCTTTACAGAGGCAACATAACTCTTTTAAAGATGCAATAAAGATAGAACAATAAAGGGAAAATGTAAATGAGTTTGATTTATAAATGCAGGTAAAAATTATTGAAATATTAGGAGTTATATCCTACCATTGTTTTTCATATTTATTGAACATTTTTTTGTTGACACCTGCTGTGTTCCATAACAACAAATAAAATAAATAGATAATATATACCTAACATGTTAGATGGTAATAAGTGAAATGGAAAAAATTACATAGAGAATGTAAACTGAAAGTTTTGTTGGGAGAATTGGCTGTTAAGAGTGATCTATTTGGATGTCAGAGAAGACGTCTCTCAGGTTATTAGCAAGACTAGAAACACATGAAAGAGCATCATCTCTGCAGGATTAAGGAGAAACCATTCCAGGCAGAGGGAAAAGTCAGTGCTAAATCCCAAGGAGCGAAACAAAAAGATGTACCTGGATAACAAGAAACCCAGAAGAGAGGACTCAAGATGTAGTCAGGAGGTAATGGGGCCCAGGTCCTCCAGGACACCACAGGCAATAGCCAGTATGTCTTTTAAGCCACTGGCGGGCTTTCAGCCCAGAGCTGGCATCTTCTGACCTTCCTTTTAGCAACATCACTGTCTGCTGCACTGAGATTGAACTGAAGGGGAACAAGACTTGAAGTTAGGAGACAAGTAGGAAGCTTTTTCACTAATCCAGGCAACAGCTCATGGTGATGTAGACCAGGGTAGTAACAGTAACATGATGAGAAATCATGAGACCCTGGCTATATTTTCATGTAAAATCAAAAGACTGTTCTGATAGATTGAATTTTTGATGTGAGGGAAAAAAGAGGGGATATAATGGCCCCAAGTATTGTGGCTTGAGAAGCACCTAGGTACAGAAATCACCATAAAGTGAGCTTAAAAAATTGTGGGATCAGTAGGCTGGGTGATGGTGGGGAGAGGTCACAAGCTACCTTTGAAGATGTCAAGTTTCGGATGCCTATTAGACATCCAAAGGTATCAAACAGAAGGTCGGATGCATGAGACTTGAGTTGGCAGGGAGAGTGTCTGGTTGGAAATAAAAGTGGGAGTCTTGAGCTGTGTTGCTACTCGAAGCTGTGTCATTGGATGGAGTTTCTAAGACAGTTTAAATAAATAAGGAAGAACTACAAGGAGGCATTCAAAAATTCAGAGTTATTTCAGTGGAGTACTAGGGGTCAGAAACCTAACCAGAGGATGACATGAAGAAAGGAAATACAGAAAACTCCAAGGGTTTTTACTGTAAGGAAGGGAGAAAATGAGGCAATCATGCAACAGGAAAATAAGATAAGGAGAGGTTTTTAAAGAAATGATTATAAAAATGAGAACATGTTTACATATTGATGGGGAAGATTAATTAATCAGAAGAAAGAAGGAACATTCTTGGAGCTATGTCCATGAGTAGGCTGGGACAGAGGGATCTAACACACGTTAGATGGGAGGCAGCTTGGCTCTAAGAGTGGCAGGAGAGACTGTGGAGGGGCTGGTACGTTATGTGGGGCGTGTGTGTGTGTGTGTGTCGGGGAGAGTCTGTGGACAATCTCTCCAGATTGCTTCCTTTTCCTCAGAAAGAAAGGGTTGCCTTTAACCAGGCGTGAGAATTGGGGTAGAGGAGCTTCTGGTAAGAGGACAGAGTATATTTACCTCAGATGTGTTTATTTTCTTCCACCTACATTCAGCTGGGTGGGTGTGGATGTGGGGTAGGCAAAACGTGAATCACTGCCTGGTCATGGAAGGTGTATTATGCAAACATACAAAAAAATAGAATGTTAAAAAGATGTTTAATAAAAGTTCTCTTTAGCCATTCCTCTTTAAAACTTTAAGTTAAAAAAAGTAGATGTGAACTGCTTAAATAAAATAACTATTTCTACAAAACAACTGAAATTATTATTCTAAATGGTAAAATGTAAAGTTCATTTTAATTAAAATTAGAACCATCTTCAAGGATCTACTAATTGTAATTAAATAAAGAGTTCAATAAGTGGTATAAAGTTTTTGGAAGATAAAAATATCTCCCTTTTTATGATATTATTTTATAACTACAAAACCTAAAAGACTCTTTCTAAACAATTGAAATTAAGAGATAATTTGGTAAGGTGAATGGATAGAAGATAAATATATAAAAGCCATTTGTTTTTTTCTAGTTCAGTAATGAGAACTTAGAAATGAAAAAGATTCTCATAATAAAGAGAAAAGTATGGGGTGTTAAGTATAAATTAATAAGAATGTAACAGAACATATATTAGGAAAAATATGATATCTTATTGAGTATTATAACCTATTAAATGAACAAATGAAAAGATATACAATATTCTGAAATTAGATGTCTTTGATATATAAAATGTTGTATTTTTAAACATAATATATAATCTCAATTATTATATCAAATTCTATTTGAATTGTGTGCCTGTAAAGTTTATAAGAAAATAAATGTCAAACAAAAATAGCCAGGAATAATGTTGAATATGAAGACTAGGAAGAGAGTGATTTGACTTAGTAGATATAAGAAAAAACATAAAGCCATTAAAATAAAATTAATATCTAACTAGCATAGCAATATTCAAATAGAAAAATAAAAATATGACAGGGTAATGTATAATACAGATAGTATTTCTATTTAGTAAAAAGGATTAATCTTTAATATGTGGAGGTGGCAAAAATAGCTACATATCTAGAAAAAATAAAAGGGGAATGTGATTTTGCCTCATATAAAAATAAATTCCAAGTGATGAAAACTTTAACTAAAGCAATGAGATAACATGGTTTTGAAGAAAACCTAAGTGAGAAGAGGGACAAATCAGTTAAGCTCCCTATTTTCAGCAGTTCATTAGAACTAACTAGGGGCTGGGCTCCCTTGGTGAATCCGAGGACGAGGATTCACTACTGACCATCTCCGCGGAGGCGGGGAGTGACCTGGGAGTCCCTATGCACTCTCCCCAACCACAGCCCTGCAGGACGGCACCTTTGAGTTACAGATGGCAAAGTAAGTTTCGCATATTTTTTTCCGATGTTCTGTGTCATTACAGCTGTCTGTCTCGCTGTGTAGTTTGCATAATTCTAGGTGACCCAGAGGTATAATCTAAGGATTGGACAATGTCATTCAACAAAGATTGAAATCTCAGAAGCTATAAAGAAAAGACATGGACATGCTATGTCATAAAAATAAAATATTTGAATGATAAAATATATTATGAACAAAATAAATAGAAAATAGCTGTATTGAGTCAACTGACAAGTCTAGGTGTACTCTTCATCTATATTATCATAAATTTTTATTTATTTATTTGGCATTCTATTCAATATTTAAGTCTTACCATTTCCATCTCTCTTCTGAAATTTTCCATCTCTTCATGTGCTCTGTCCACCTTTTCCACCAGAGCCTTTACATATTAATCATTGTTATTTAAAAATATCTCTCTGACTGTTACAATATTCCTGGCCTCAGACCATTTAGGTTTGTGTTTTATTAACTGTAATAATAAAATTATAATAAGCATCTTTGTAAGAAAACATATATTAAAAACCTGAAACAATGCTCAAAAACAAATAGGCACTTAATAAATGGAAGTTCTTATTGCACTGGCTATGAAGTTATTTTTTATCATGCACTAATATTCTCAAACAATTAAGCCTGCTAAACATCACAAACTGCACACAAGTTATCAAATCTCTTTCCCTGGATAGCAAGATAAATACCCATCTGTCTGAGGTGGTCCAGGAGAACCCTCCCTGAAGCAAGGAGACAGACTATAACTCTGGTCCTTGGATTTTCTCACTAAGTGTACACGACCTTCTAAAAGGCTCCTCTATTCACTCCTGTAAGAGAGCCACTAAGAGAAGATGGGAACATCCAAATATATTTGTATACATTAATCAGGCTAATATTTACAGCTAAAATTTGGGACAGTATATAGTGACCTACTTAATTGTAGGGATAATTCTGTTCTATTAAGCTTCTGTGAGGACAGAATAAATAAAATCGTTTAATAACCTAATAAAAATTAACCAGCTAAATTTGAATCTAATTCATGTAAAGTTAGAGTTCTGATCTGATTCTTCCTTGCTGTACATTATCCTTGCTGTACATTAACTATATAATTTTAGAGTTAAAAATGATTTTGAGCAAATGGCAGTGTGTTAATGGTTGGGTATATCTGAATCAGTCATGTAAATATGAGGTAATAATTAATTTCAACTGCAAAATAGCAAATTAATCACTTGTGCAAACTTAAACTTGCATGTAATTTGTCATTGTTTATGTCAGGAATGCTCTAGAGTAGCTTTAATCCACACACCTGCATTAAAATTATTTAATGACATTTCAAATGATATTAATCAAATATGATTAATAGAGAACAGAATAGAATTTTGGCTCACATAGCACTTTTCATAGTTGAGATAGCTCCAAGTGCTTGGCAAATTAATGACTACGGTGTGTGGTGACTAGTAAATATTATAAGGTCAAGGACCCATTGTAACTCACAGCCAGCCCTGGATATTAGAACTTCGCTATTGCAATAGTCTTTTAATGTCATCATTTATAATGGCCATGGAAGGAGTAAGAGGAACACCTCATTAAGAAATAAAGCTATGACAATGAGGAAATATTCAGACATCTAATCACACTGGAAGCCTTACTCCCTCCCTCCACAGTGGTGGAGAATGTGTGGGATATTTTTGTTTACAGACAGAAGTCACCAAGTTCCTAACATCCAACTTGATTGCTCATGGTATTGTCATTTCTTTATTTAGAAAATAATTCTAGAATTCTAATTACCATTAAATATAAGCAAATACATTTAAGGAATTTTACTGTAGTATAACTCACATACTGAAACATGCACAAATCATAAGAATGTGCACAATTGAAATGTTTGTACGAAGGATTTGCACAAAAGCAAACACACCACTCAGATCAGGAAGTAAAATACCACTATCATTCCAGATCTTCCTGTGTCCCCCCAGTCACTGCCCTCATCAATGGCACCCACTACCCTGATTTTAACACATAAGATGAGTCTTTTCATTTAAAAGTTATTAGAAAGCAATCCCATTATTTTTAGTATGCCACAACTTATTTAATCATTCTAGTCTTTATTTATTTTTAAAATTATTTTATTGTTGTTCAATTACAGTTTGCGTTTACTCCTCACCACTCCCCTCCACTGCAGCTCAACCCTTCTTCCTCCCTTGCTTCCACCCTCTTGTTTTAATCCTTCTAGTCTTTAGATGCATTACTTATTTGGCCTTTGGAGTTGTCGTGAAGATTGTCACTGTAGAGTTTCTGGTATATACCTCCTGGTGAACATTTGTCCTCATTTTGGTTGGATATATTCCTCATATTTGGTTGGAGTAGAATTGCTGGGTGTCACAGCATGTGTATGCTTATTTTACAGTGGAACCATGAACATTACACATATGCATATGTCTACAGCGGTGGAAGAGACTTCAAGCTGCCCCTTGTCCTATCTACTGCCCACCATTGTTGGCCAATCTGCATTGTAGCAGTTTTGGTTAGTAGATCCATTTGATTTTAAGTTGCATTTTCATGGGACTAACGAAGTGAGCACTTTTTCTTATGTTTATTGGTTGCTTGTATAGCCTCTGAAGTGGCTGTTCAATTCTCTAGGCTCTATTTTAGTGGTATTATCTGTCTTTTTTATTGATTTGTAAAACTTCTTTATATATTCTAGACATAGTCCTCGGCACCATATGAATTACAAATCTCTTTTCCCAGTCCGTGACTTCGCTCTTCCAGCATGTTAAAGTATGTTTTGAAGAAGTTATTAATTATAATAAAGGTCACTTTGTTAATTTTCCCTATATACTCAATGCTTTGGTTTTTTATGAACTCTACTCACACCAAGGTCATGAAAATATACTTATATTTCCTTTTAAAGGTTTACTGTTTTTCTTTCACATTTAGATCTATAACCCATTTGGAATTAATTTTTATTAACTACATGAGGTACAGTCAAAATGGGTTTTATTTCATGGAAACAATAGTGAGTAAAACAAAGTACCTGACCTCAAAGACCTTGCTTTCTAATCAGGGAAAAGGATGATTAAACAATTAATTAAAGCATGGTAGATACTTCTGAGTGATACAATAATGAGAAAGGGAAATAGTTATTTTAAAACTGCCTTGAGTTTGCATTCATAGGCCCGAGGAAAATGCCTTAATTGGTCTGTCTGCTAATCAGAGGCAAGGTTTCCTGACTTAGGTCATTTAGGGCTTTGGTCATTCAGAGAAACGAGAGCTATATTGTTCTGCATAATAATAAGGCTATTCAGCCTTCCCCCTGAGGGGTAAATATAGGTGCTGAGACAACCTGAAACAGTAGAATTAGGTTGTTTCAGCCAAAAATGTTCCTGAGCAAGATGGCAGCCTTGCCGGAGGAGGCTGCCCACTGAGAAACTGCCTGCAGTGAGATAGACATGGGAATTTGGGGATTGCGTTACTGAATATTCTCCTTTCAGTGATTCCTGTTATGGGTAGTGACATAATCTCCTCCAGTTATTCCTAAGGCATGAAGTACATTCTTTTATACTCAAAAGCCCAGAAGTTGCATTTGTTCATCTGTGTTCTACTTGCATAATCTCTTTCTTCAATGTTGGTTTTTGTGTTTGCTTTGACCACTCTCTTATTAAGAGGATTTACATATCCAGTGATACATACTTGTCTAAAATCTCCATGCCTGTCCTCTGCCCACATTTTGAGACACTCACTTGGGAAAGCCACAATCATGTGAAATACAGCTCCACCTGTGTCTGTGACACCAGAAAAACACACACACACAACCACCCTGAGTGTTGTCACTTTTAACTATCGTAAACACAACACAGCCCAAAGTCTGCCTGGCCAGCACTCTAATAATGTTATGATAATATGCCATGTTTCCCTCATCTAGCCTCTTCCCACATACCTTAACTTTCAGTTTACACCTTTCCTTTCCCTTCCATTCAATTATTCACCAACCCCCAGGTCCAATTCTCATTCTCAGCTGATGGCTGTGTTTTCTGCTTGACTGAGGTCATTGAAAGATTCAGTAGCAGATTTCCATAACTTCATAAACACCCACTTAACCCACCTGAAGCTACACATTCTAGTTCCTATCTATTATCATGGGCAAATGACCCATGCTCCTGCCCTAAGTCATTCAGTCTACTTGATCTCCTCCACTGTTGCCTATTCAAGGGTATGGCTGCAGGAATTCTTCATTTTTCCCTTCCACTTCATTGTGTTTTCTGTATCTAGCTAGTCATTCCAACCAGCATGCCATCATGCTCTAGTTTATTTCTTCTTGAAAAGCACAGGTCTTCTCATTCTTTTCCCTACTTTTCCTACCACGCTTAATTGAACAGGATGCTCCTTTGCAGCAAAATTTGTTAAAAGAGGTGGCCTCACATTTTGTGTCCAATTCCTCTCTGTTCTTTATTGAACCCACTCCAACCTGGCTTTCATCCTACTCCACCTCACATTCCACCAAACCGCTCTTGTTTAGATCACCCTCATTTCCTTACTGTGGGATACGAAGTCAGTCCAGAAAAGGTCCAGTCATTGTTAATACAATGAGAATGGTTTGCATAACATTGATGTAACCTGGCAGCCAAGGTGAGTGGACTGGAATATGCATGCATGAATAATGATGCCTTCATGGTACTAGTCAGTGGGGGTGGTAGACACCATTGAATGAGCATGTGTACTGTATGGCCATCACGTTCAAAATGACTGAGCAAGCAGATCAATGAAATCTGCATCAACTTTTGCATTAAGCTTGAACATTCCTCCATGGAATCTATTCAAATGATTCAGAAGGCTGCAACTATGGACAATTGGTGGCTGGCATTTATCACAACAACACGCTCACTCATGCATCATGTCTCATGCAGAATTTTTGGCAAAACATCAAGTCACTCTGGTGATTCAGCCCCGCTACACCCAGATTTGGTGCCCTGCAACTTCTGGCTTTTCCCAAAACTAAAATCACATTTGAAAGAGAAGAGGATCCACACCATCAGTAAGATTCAGGAAAATACAATGGAGTAACTGATGGAGATTGGGAGAACTGTGTGAGGTCCCATGGTGCCTACTTTGAAGGGGACTGAGACTTCATTGTCCCATGTACAATGTTTTTTATATCTTGTATCTTCTTCAATACATCTCTCTATTTTTCATATTACATGGCTGGATATCTTCTGGACAGATCTCATACAATAGGCATTTCTCGGTCTTTTTTAAAAAATATATTTTATTGATCATGCCATTACAGTTGTCCCATTTTCCCCCTTCATTCCCCTCCACCCTGCTCACCCCCTCTCACCCACACTCTCCCCCTTTAGTTCATGTCCATATGTCATAAGTTCTTCAGCTTCTACATTTCCCACACTACTCTTGCCCTCTCCCTGTCTATTTTCTCCCCATGTAGCTATTTATTCTCTCTTCCTTCTCCCCTCCTCCTTCTCCCACTCCCCTGTTGCTAACCTTCCATGTGATCTCCATTTCTGTGGCTCCGCTCCTGTTTTAGGTGTCTTTTTAGTCTGCTTTTGTTTTAGGTGTGGATGTTAATAACTGTGAGTTTGCTGTCCTTTCACTGTTCATATTTTTTATCTTCTTTTACTTAGATAAGTCCCTTTAACATTTCATATAATAAGGACTTGGTGATGATGAACTCCTTGAACTTGACCTTATCTGAGAAGCACTTTATCTGCCCTTCCATTCTAAATGAAAGCTTTGCTGGATAGAGCAGTCTTGGATGTAGGTCTTCACTTAAAAGAGTGGCTCACCCCTTCTTACCTACAACTCTTCTCTTATTGAGCTTGTAGGGCACCACACAGTCCTGACATTTCTCCCAAGTTCATTGATCTTGTCTTCTCAGCCTTCTTGGCTTGTTCTTGTTCCTCTTTCCAGTCTCTCTCTCTCTTCTTTTTCTTTCATTTTTAATTGTATTTTTTCCATTACCATTTAGTTCCATTATATCCCTCTTCCCCACCACAATCACCAGCTCTTGTCCATGTCCATGAGTCCTTTTTTCTTTTTGCTCAATCTCACCACACCTACCCCCCTTTGCTGTCATCCTGCCTTCTATCTATGAGTCTGTCTCTATTTTATTTATTAGTTCAGTTTGTTCTTTAGATTCCACATATGAGTGAAATCACATGGTATTTGTTTTTCTCAGACTGGATTATTTCACTTAGCATAATAATCCAGTCTCTTAGGTGCTCGTGCCTCAAAGTGTTACCTTCTTCTTCTGCTCGTTCTAGCTATACCCTCTCCCTTCAAGATCTCATGCAGTCTCGTGCTTTGAAGAACATCCATATAGCAGTGACTCTCATAATTTATCTCTCACTCAGACCACTTTCTTGAAGCCAGACTTTTACATACAATACTCTGATTGACTTTCTATCTGGATTTTAACTGACACTCAATTCAACATATCCACAACTGAACTTCTGATCTTTCCCTTCTACCTGCTCCTTTTGTAGCCCTCACTATTCACTCTCAATTGACAAAAATTATGTTCAGGTCTTCCCATTGTAAGGTTAAAAACCTTGGTGTCATTCTTATTTCCTTTCTCCCACTTTCACATAATTCGAACTTTTGGGAAACTCTGTTGTCTTTTCCTTCGAGGTGTGTTCAGGCCCACACCACTTCCTGTGTTCTAATTGTCTTTGCTACTGTCCAAGATTCCATTGCCTTCCATGTGAATCATGTTATGTGGTCTCCCAGCTTTACCCTTGACCTGACACTCTATCTCAATATAGTAAACAGATGGATCTCTAAAATGAAAGTCAAATCATGGGATTCCCAACCTTCAGATGGCTTGTACCTCATTCTAAGGAAAAGTATCCTCTTATAGTGGCGCATAAGGAAGTAAATGATTGGATTCCCTTTACTTCTCTGGCTTTATCTCATACTTGCCCCTCCTTTGTTCACTCTGCTCTACCCCACACTGTCTGTTGAGTTTCCTCGTGCTGTTCCAGGCTTGCTACCCATTCCCACTCTCCAAAATGCTTCTTCTCCACATGCAAAGATCACCAATTCACCTCTTTTTAGATTTTGCAAAATATATCTTTAGCTTTGAGGTTTACTATGAATAATTTATTCAAAATTGCAACCCTGTCTCTCAGTACCCGACATTCCAGATGTCTTTTACCCTGTTACATTCTTTCTTAGCTCTTTTCACCATCTAGCAGACCATAACATTTATACATCAGTTATGTTTATAACTAATTATATACAATATGAGCTCTATGAAGGAAGACATTTTTGTCTATTTTTCCCTGTTTTTTTCACAAGTTTTTGTGATAAAGGCCAGACCAGTAGATACTCAGTAACATTTGCTGAGTGAATGTATATTCTAGGGCGGGTGACCTGGGACACAGAAAAGAGGTGCAGATTGTACCACAACAGAGACTATTCTGTTGTCCGCACATTTTAAGAAGTACCAACAGTTTTATTGAAAAGTTAATGCCAGATCCCAATATAAATTTACTATAGTATACTATATATTAAATATATGTAAAATACATGTAGTACATGGTGTACATATTAAACTATATATGTATACATACACAAATACCCGCACATGCAAACATGGGTAATTTTTATTCAATTTAAAAATTCTCAAGTTTAAAAATGTTTCTAAAGATTCAATATAGTAACAGAAGTCTTAGATTGATCCCATGTAATGGCTAAATAAAGATTTTAGCTTTTAGAGTATACCTGACCCTTAAAGAATTATATTTTAATGGGGAATATTCTGCTTGCAAGTCCTACATACTTCAGTTGACAAAATAAGAATCATTATATTTTTCCATCAAATACTTTTGATGGAAATCACATGCATACAATATGTGTTCACACACCAAATTTAAAACATTATTTAAAAAGATTGATATGCCTTTTCCGAACTTTTCTTTTCTTTGGCTCATTAACTTTATTTGTTTCTTATTTTAATTGTTCAAGTACAATTTTCTGCCTTTTACTCCCACCCCAGCCCACCCCCCAAGCCCTCCCCACCTCCCTCCCATTTCCACCCCGCCTTGTTTTTGTCCATGTGTCCTTTATACTTGTTCCTGCAAACCCTTCCCCTTTTCCCCTGGAATTTTCTAAATAGTGTTCACACACCAAATTTAAATAATGTTTGAAACTTTTCTAAATAGTGTTCACACACTTTTTAATGTTCACAAACCCAATAGTGTGTGAACTTTTCTAAATAGTGTTCACAGACCAAATTTAAAACATTATTTTAAAAGACATTATTTATATATCTTTTCTGCCTAATTCATCATTAAGGATCCTCCAAGAAGGGATACAGACCATTATCTTTGTATTCTTCCTTTCCTAGAAGCTCTTATAGAGATGCTCAAGAAATGCATGTGTCCTTATTAATTGGTTGAAAAACATCAACCTCACTTCTATCCTCCTGGCTCCCAAATGGATTACACTGTTAGAACTAATACTGTTAGCTAGTATTTGGCCACAGACTAACTGAGATCACTTATGGTTGATTTCCAAAGCCATTCTCTGGAAAATCTCCTTGAAAATGGCCTTAACAGAGTTGGTGTTGCCCCATAGCCTAGGCCATCATCCATTTGCTCCATCCAAGAGCCAACAAGGCAGCATTTCAAAAGTCCAGGAAACAGAAGATCCAATTGTGGTCACATACACCTAAACATGACAGAGGCCTTCTCTAGGAGAAGACAAGATGGTAGAGCAAGCAAGGTAATTAAGACTCAAGTGAAAAGATTCTGGAATTTAGGAAAATGGGGACAAACTCAGAGAGCAGGATGACATCTGGGAAGGGGGACATTACAGGGTAGAGGGATTGAGCAAAAAAGAAAAAGGATTCATGGACATGGACAACAGTGTGGTGATTACCGGGGGGTGGGAGCACATAAGGGGATAAATGGTAATGGAAAATACAATAAAGATTAAATAAAAGAAGATGCTGGAATTTTTTAAAAAGATTTTATTTATTTATTTTTTAGAGAGAGGGGAAGGGAGGAATAAAGAGAGGGAGAGAAACATCAATGTGCGGTTGCCTCTCACATGGCCCCCACTGGGGACCTGGGCCACAACCCAGGCATGTGCCCTGACTGGGAATCGAACTGGCGACCCTGTGGTTCGCAGCCCGAGCTCAATCCACTGAGCTACACCAGCCAGGGCAGATGCTGGAATTTTAAAAGCAGTGAACTAGAGGACAATTTTTTCTTTTCACTTTTGCACATAAAACAAGCTATTATGTTGAAGAAAGTACTAGGTTATTATTAGTGTTACCATAAAATAGAGTGGAACAGCATTTGTCATTACAGAGTTAGCTTGTGTGTATCTGTGTGTTTGTGTCTCTGTATGTCTGTTTCTATGTTGCTGTGTGTGTGTCTGTGTGGTTCTATGCATGTGCCTGTGTATATCTATGGGTGAGCCTGTATGTGTATCTATATGTGTGTGTCCTTGGTTCAGTGCAGGCCGTTTTACTTTGTTAAGATGCAGATACTTCTTCACTTTTCCTTTCATAGTATCTGCAAATTTCACCTGAGCTCCAGTTTATTGTTGAAAGTGCAACTGTTCCACTAATATCTGATGCTTGGTGTAAGCCATTCTCATTCTTGGAATTATTTATAATTCCACTGAAAGTACTAACTTAAATGGAGATTTTTTAAATTGAGGAACCCAAACTGGCAGAACTGAGATCTGAAATCTGCTGGTTTGTACAGATTGTACTCTAAGATAGGAAGTGATGGTTTGGGTTGATTTTAACAGAGGGTGAATGACTCATTAATGCTGTTAGGTAGTAATTGTCCTAAATTCAGCTTTCCTTTTAGTATAAAGCCTAACGTTGATATAGTTACATGAAACTGCCATGTTCTCATTTATTTTTCTTATCTGTCAATGAATTATCACCTCTTTCATTCATTAAGTACATGCTAATATATATTGAGTACATAAAGTTTTGTAAAAACTGCTCTGAATTCATAGATCATGCTGAATTGGGACATGTTGCACAATCAATGAAGTTAGAATGAAGGGTCTCAAGTCCAACAGGTTTGGGTTATATTACCAATGAACATATTGGCTTTGACCTTTTTGGAAAATGGCTATTTACAAGAAAAGGTATATCATAAGTAGACTTGTATTTATGTTTTACATCTCTTTACTGAGTATTATGTGTTAGAAAATAATAAGACACACTGAATACTGAATAAAAATAAACCTCAACATATAAACCATAACTAACTATTGTTACTGAAAAATGAGATAAGAAAACAGTGGAAGGTTTCTGACATTTATACTGAGGTCCCCTCACAAAAGTGCACCAGAGAAACCAAGAACAGGAAATAATAGTTCGTGTGTATCAGGGTTGCTCCGTGAGGTACTTGAAATGACCCAAGACAACCGCAGGAAAGCAGACCAGGAACTCTGCAGGAGGATGCTTGACATGCAAACAGGTGCCCTCGTGATGTTAGTTGCTTAAATAAGTAACAGACAAAATAAACAAAATTTTAATAAAAATATGCTTTCAGGAATTTCATTACTTGATTTGAGACACACCTATATTCATTTATTATTTCTCTTAGCTTATTATTTCTCCAGAAATTTTGAACTCATGAGTAATTCAGATTTATTTGGGGATTAATGCAGTCAATCCATTATCCCTTGATAAATTTCTATTTTAAACATTTTTAATATGAAGTGCTACATTTGCTATTAATATCTTCCAAGTAGTAATCCAGAGAAAATGGAGTTTTCCTTGGTGTTGGTACTTTATATTAATAAGAGCATTAATGTGAATAAGCCAAAAATTTGTGTGTGTGTGGCTAGGCTTTCTCAGGAAGGTTTGAGGAGGTTGGGCTTCCAAACTCAGAAAGCAATGTCAAAGGCTTCTCCCCACACAATGAATAGGTTTTTGTCTGAAATGACTTATTAAAAAAGATGAAAGATATTGTCCTTTAACTCTATTTTTAGCTGTCTTTGTCTGAAATGACCTTAAGCATAGGACTCATGACAAAAATGTAATCCCTTTTCAAATACTGCCTAGGCTCCCTTCATGCATTTTAAACACTGGGGCTTCAAGACCTGACCTCTCTCTGCAACTAGCTCTTCTAAAAAGTTCCTACGCTAATGCAAATATTTAGTTCCTTTTTTGTTCATAGCCATTAAGCTTATGGGAAATCAAGTTTAGCAGCAACATTAAATGCAAACGGAAAGAAAGAGATGGGGCGGGGCGGAGTGTTGAAGGAGAAAAGGAGCAAACTGAAACACTGGCCGCGATCAGTGATCGCCCCTGGAAACCAGGTGATGCAAATTAAGACAGAATGCTGGAGACTAATTTAATGCCATCTTTAAAATAAGTTTAATCCTTTTGCTTCTGTAACTCTGCCAGAATAGATGAAAACATCTATACAGTACTTATTCCACTTCCTACAGGTTTTATTTTTCTTTCAACACAGGGAAAAATTATTCTTTAGGATAATTGATAGACTAGTTGAACACTGACTGGAATTTCTGAATTTAGTGTAATAGAACACACAGAATTTGATTGCTAGCTTCAGTATACCTTCCCATTTTTTATATCATATGTTTAAAATACCATATTTAAAAAATCTTCTCTTGAAAATCTGCCAAGCACAGGTCAGGCTCCTCTCCTCATCTTGCTGGAGACCAGGAGTGGATTTTATTGAAATTATTCTCCAAAACATTTTTAGTATTAACAAAAGGATTTTATGATTTGTGGAAGGACTTGCTGGATAGTTCTCGTATGGAGAGGGGTTTAGTCAGGTCAGCACCAAAGACCTTCCTGGAATCAGCTCACCTCTAGCCAAACCCCAACTGATCATAATAAAACTGAGTGAGTCATTACCCTGTGCGCTGTCAGAGGCACCCAAATTAGGATAGCGGGTGCATATTTATATTTCTAAGATGCTGCATGGCAACCAAATGATACAACAGGCGTGGCTGTTGTAAATGTGATAATTAACGTTGGTCAATGATTTTAAAGTCTAGAAGAATCTGTTCCTTTTTTAATTATAAGGTCACTTTAAATATGAAATTACATAACCACAGAATAGAAAGTTAGAAAAATAGAAAAACACCTCATAATTCCACTACCCTACCAAAGCAAATTATACACTAATCTGGAAAAGCATCTGCATGCATTGGGTTTAATATAAATGCATATCATTTGGAATAATACAAATGTTATTAGGAGCCTTCTACCCTGTGTAGTTTCTTTCAGCACTGCCAGTTCTATTGAGCATCCAAGGCCTAGGGTCTTCATGAACTTTTCGGCTTCCAAATCCTGCTCCCATGCATAATGCCCCTAGTCTACCCTTTGTCAACCCAGATAAAAATTCAACTTTCTATCAACTATTTTCTTTCTATCCTGCCCATCCTCGCCAGCACCACCGAGTACAAACACACCTACCCTCAGCCATTGAGTACTCCAGGATTACTCAATTTTGTAAAGTACCAAATCTATGACACTTTCAGGAGAATACTAAAACCACAAAATCAAAAAGTCTCTAAGTTTCACAATACCAGGCCACAGCTTACTTTGATATTTGGATATGAGGTTCCTCTGTGGATTTCATTGTACCTGGAACTTCTAGTACATTAATTTCTTTCCCTCCCTCCTTTTTTCTCTTCCCTTCTTCCCATCTCCCTCCTTGCCTCCCTTCTCTTTTAACAAAAGCAATACATATATACTTTTATTTTGTATGCAAGTTCATATCAATTATTTCAGGAGTTCCACTTCAAAATATTTCTTGGGAGATTTTTGATTTCCTGTTATAACATGACCCAACTGCTTTCTAAATTTACTATAAAATTGAATCCTAAGTTTTTTTTTTGTTCTTAGTTAGACCCATGATTTATTTTTTTTGTTGTTTATTGTTGTTCAAGTACAGTTGTATCCATTTTCCCCTCACCACTCCCCTCACCGCAGACATCCCCACCTCACACCCTCAATCCTACCCTCCTTTGGCTTTGTCCATGTATCCTTTATTCATGTTCCTTGACAATCGTTTCCCCTATCCCCCCCATTAGCCCCTCCCACTAGCCCCTTCCACCTCCCCTATGGTTACTGTCAATATGTTCTTAATTTCAATGTCTCTGGTTATATTTTGCTTGCTTGCATGTTTGTTTTGTTGATTAATTTCCACTTATGGTGAGATCATATGCTATTTGTCTTTCACTGCCTGGCTTATTTCACTTAGCATAGTGCCCTCCGGTTCCATTCATGATTTTTTGAATCTCATTTACTCTTTGTTTCCTGATATTCTGGCTGGTTTTGCAGGCGATTATTTCAGGGTTCCTCTATGGGTGGAAGAAACCAGAAGTCAGCTGCTGATGGCTGGCAGGCATTCCGGTTGGTTTGATTTGCTTTCATGGTGCCTTCTCAACCTCCTCTACACTTGCGTGGGGCCTGCACATTCTCCAATTTCTTCTAGGTCCCAATCATTCTTATTGACTTACTCCAGGTCAGGTTCATTTCTTAATATTGTTGCTGTAGGTCTTTCGATTTATAATCCCAGGTGATATTCATTGTTTCTTACCCTTTCAACTGATTTACATTGTGATGACAGGATTTTGGGTTCAAAATGATTATCCTCAGAGGTTTAATACAAGTTCCCACTGACTCCTAATGAGAAACCAGAAACCTATGCTAGTCTATTTTCTTTTCCAAATAATGCATATTCATCCTCTACCTGTTCTGGGAGCTTTAAGATATGTCCTTTATAGTTGATGTCTCAAAATTCAAGAAGCTCTGTCTATGTGTCACTGTTTTTGCACTGTCCAGTCAGCATATTTAATCTAAAACACATGCCTTTCTTCAGTTCTATCAAATTGTACTCTATTTTGTTACCTTTTCCCCTCCATTTCCAATGTCCTCTTCTTTTTTGAACTAGATCTTTATTGACTCATTGATTGACCTTCTAGCCTCTTTTCTCATATTTCCTACTTTTTTATCTATTTGTTTATTTCCTCAGTGCCCTCAATGAAATTTTATTTTTTATTTTTAATATTCTATTAAAAGTTCCAAAAATTTGAACAGAAATGGTTCCTGGACTAGCATGTAAGCAACTTAGAAATTGTCATTCTCAGCCATAAAACAACAACGTAAGCTAAACAAACAGAAAATCAGCAGCTCATTAAACCAACACAGCACAGAGGTCACAGGGTAAACTGATGATCTAACAAGTGAAGAGGCAGTCAGAGACAGAGAATCACAGCTCATGAGATCAGAAACCCACCAGCAGGAAGTTCCTTGGGAACCGTACCAACTATTGCTTTTAAATTAAAAAAAATCAAAATTATTTTGAAGTTTTAAAATCCCTTCTATTTCTAGTTTGCTCTTATTTCATAGAAGTATCATCTTGAATCTTTCTTATGATACTACTACTTGGAAATTATTTTAAATGTCTTCTCTTCCCTAATTTTTTTGTATTACTTCCACTACTTGTAACAGTATTTATTCATCCTTTTATTTGTGTGTGTGCGTGGGGGGCACTACTAGTGTTCTTCTAGTGTCTGAGGGCCCTTGATTGTCTGCTTATGTTTATGAATGAAGGACTAGAGTAATTATGAAAGACTGGTAAGTTTCTTCTACACTCTAGTAGTCTGTTTCTATACCAGTCTTTCCTTGAATTGGTAGGCTGAATATAATCTGTGTTTACCTTCAGTGAGCTTTGATGACTGGA